>JBBBDQ010001471.1:1602500-1712500 GCA_037127315.1 Ascarosepion bandense
AACAAATCTATTAAGTATATATTAATAGATATACCTATCATCCTACTTCTATAGCACAACTCAGTCATGTTATAGATGTGGGATAACATTATATATGAATAGAATATAAGTAAATAAAAGATAGGAAAAAACTGTATAATATAACATTTTTCACTTCAATAAGATTTTTTTTATAAAGATGAACTGTCTTTAAAATCTCTGAAGAATTTTATTAAAGTGAAACATTTTAGAGACATGTTTTTCTTTTTTACTAACTGTTCTAATATTCTATTCATCTTGTCGAATTTATATACACATGCACACAGAGGAAGCCCTTGATTAGTGCAACTAATGTTTACATTGATAACTATAACAAAATTGTTTTGATTGCTATGATTTGTAAGGCTTCTCAATTCTTTCTGGGTTATTTCACTGTTGAAATTGATGATTATAACTCAGTTCTATGCTAATAGTTTCTTCTCCCATACTTTTGTCCAGTTTCCTTCTTTTCTGTCAACTACAATCTACGAAAATTTAAATGCAATATCAAGCATCATCCTCTGCTTTGTTGAATCCTGTTCTTTTATCATACCTGTTTCTTTAATTTTCAGTAACCCCTTGCAAATTTGTGACTTTTATTGTCTTACTTAGAGTGATATAAAAAAAAATATTAGAGATGGAATGAATACATCAGAGAATTCTTTCATGACAACAGAATAGAGATTACAAGAATATATTAAATTATACAGGAACCATAACACAAAAAGCTATGGTTAAGTCAGCAGTAGTCAAAGAGAGAAACATGGAGCCAACAAGATTGTTATGATAGAGGCGCTGACAGCCTCAAATGAGATTTAAGATTTATAAGGTTACTCAAATGACAAACAAAATATATATGACAGTAGTGAAATACCTGAGAACTTCAATAGATCACGTAACCACATCGTTTCAGTCGATAGGTTTGTTGTGTTGCTTCGTTTTGGTATAATTAGAAGATAACACAAACTTGAATTAATGATGTTTATTTTTGGTATAAAACTTTAGGTTTTTTACATCAAGTTACAACCTTTAAATTTTGTGAGGATACAGGAGCAGACTAGCTAAATTCTCTTCACTGTGGGATGCTAGTAGTAAACGAGCCTATCCCTTCTGGACTCTAGTCGTCAACTGACTAGCGTCTTTCCTTTTTCAAATCTCCTACACAAACTACTGTCTTTAACTCCTACTTCTTACTCCCACTCTTACTCCTACCAAAAGAAACGGTTCCTTTTGCCGCCCAATTTTGAATTCTTGGCGTCAGTGTGTCTATCTTTTTCTATTTTTAAAACACTCACCATTTTATAAACTATAACAGATCTCTTTTTGTAGCACCATCAAAAGAAATCATGTATGAATAAATGCAAACTCTATTGAACTATCAGCTTCATGAGCCACATAACTAAACTAGTAATTAGGATTCTAATGAAAAGAGTTAACAAAATTAGACTGGAAAGGACAAAAAACAAAGCTTTGTTTAAGAAATATAATTTTCATAATCTGAATGCTATTAGAGCAAACAATAAAAAGACAAGCTCTACACCTATGTTTCATAGATTATACAAAACAACTGATAAAGTACAACACAAAGGACTTCTTAAAATTTTAGATGAACTCGATCTTTGCAAAAAAGATATTCAAATAATCCATAACCTCTTCTGAGAAGATAGCTGTGTTTTTTGTTTTTTTTTTTTGTTGTGACATGACCGGGATTAATCTCTCAAGAGCAGGTTTGGTCCTGCCTTACAGAGAAGCTCAGTTTACCTCTCCACTTATACCTGTCAACATACTGAGACAAAATTTTGAGCCAAGGTTTTACAAGGCAGGATGCTCTTTCTGATGCACAACTTAAGCACTCAGGGTAGTCCAAGCACACCAAATGTTTTTATCAAAGCACGGTCTCTAAGAAGGTACCCTAGCATATATATTAACGAAACTTGATTATAAACAACTGACAATTTGAAATAAATTGTTTGAACATTATTTTTTATCGATACTCGTATTTAAGTAGATATTCTGTTTTTAATTTAAACGGTATTATATATTTATATCTACTGGCCTGATTATTTACGATAAATTGTTATTACGAAAATGTGTGCCATTTGGCAGGATTCAAACAATTTATCGTAAATAATCAGGCCAGTAGATATAAATATATAATACCGTTTAAATTAAAAACAGAATATCTACTTAAATACGAGTATCGATAAAAAATAATGTTCAAACAATTTATTTCAAATTGTCAGTTGTTTATAATCAAGTTTCGTTAATATATATGCTAGGGTACCTTCTTAGAGACCGTGCTTTGATACTTAGACCGCTTGACCACGAATGTAGATAGGGGTCGCAGGTTCGAATCCTGCCGAATGGCACACATTTTCATAATAACAATTTATCGTAAATAATCAGGCCAGTAGATATAAATATATAATATCGTTTAAATTAAAAACAGAATATCTACTTAAATATGAGTATTGATAAAAAATAATGTTCAAACAATTCATTTCATATATATGTGTGTGTGTGTGTGTGTGTGTGTGCATATACAGGTTGTGATAGATAAATTATGTAAATTACACAAAAATGAAAGTAACACTGACATCTCTTTAACAGATATATTTACCAAAATTACACAAAATATGAAATACTAAAGAGTAAATTTATTCAATAAAATTGCCACTGGCTTCACCATGGCCCCCAGGCAACTTTGGGATCACTTGGAATTTTCTGGATGATCTCTTTAACTTGGTGAATGCTGCCATAATCCTTGCCTTTGGTTCATCCTGGGTATAACAAGGAGTTTTGTTAGTCTTTTGCTCAACTGTGCCCCATACATAATTAAAGCGGTTGCAGTCTGGGGAGTTAGGTGGTCAAATGTAAAGGGTGATGAGGAGACAGAAATTGTCTGACAGTCATGGCTATGTTCTCTTTCTTGTGTGTCATGGTGCAAAGTTCTGTTACCAGACAGAGGATCTTACAGCTGCCACCCTCTTGAACTACCTCCTCAAGGTACTTGATGTAGGTCTGTGTTAAAATTGTGGCTCTGTGCACAAATGGAGGCATGTCACCATTAGACTCATCCAACTCTTTCCAAATCCTCTGCACTGTCTTTTCCCCCAGAGTGCCCAAATGACCCTACTATACTGTGCAGTCAACAAAATCAAAAACAAAGAAGGCACATGCACAAAATTAAAAATATAAAATGACAATTTACCAATCGCACCCTGTATCAACAGAAAAGTGGAAAACAGAAAGAAAAAAGAGAAAAAGCTAAAGAGTGAGTAAAAAGTGAAGACAAAAGGACAAATGATCATGACACCCTATGCATACGGACACCCGCGTAAACGGAAAAAAACAAATGATAACAACACCTTACGTGGATGCACATCCGCACGACATACAAGTACACAAACAATACAAAAAAGAATTTACATCCACAGAAAGTGCATAAAAACAGAAATCAGTAGTACATTGCTGATAACCCTGAAGAGTAGACTGACAAGCCCACCAATGAAACTACGGAGCCGGGATGCTGAAGGTAACATCAACTAAGTGACAATTAATTCGCTTAATGCGTTGTCTTTGATATTGAGCACTCTATTGCAAAACTAAGTTATTTTTCTCTCAATATCTACTGGACTGTCAACATTTTTGGTTTCATATTAATTCCGACATTGCTATCTATCTCTCTCTCACACTCATATATATACAGGGGCCTGATAATATTTTTCGGACACTTTGAAAAAAGTACTTCAAGGTGGTTACTAGTGCCAAAAACTTTTGAGATTGTAAGTACGTAGTTGAGAAGTGAAAATCCACTACTAGTGTAATCATTTTTTTTAGTTTGGCTTTGATAATTTTAGTTTTTTGTGATTTTTGCAAAAACTTGCGCGACACTATTTTTCGGACATGACAAAAAATCCTATTTTATTAAGAGCTAAGTTCATGTATATGTTGCTGTATGCAAATTTTCTGCTTGTACACTTAGCTGTCATCATTAGAATCAATTATCTTTTCTATTTTACTGGCAAAACAATTAAGTTTAATGAGGTAAAATGCATTCAAAAGAAGTCGTTTGTTTGGCACGGAAGAAGCGGGATGATGGCCTCAGCATCAGAAGGATCGCCATGGATTTGAAGCTGTCAAAATCAACGGTCGAATACATGCTGAAGACAAACTCTGAGCGGAAAAAGAAGAGAGGATGGAAAAGCTCAATTGGCAAGAGGACTGAAAGGAGAATGAAGAGGACTGTGACACGGCTTTTGACATCTGGAGAATAAGTTACAGCAAGAAAAGTGAAGGAGAAATGTGAATTGGATGTAAACGTCCGAACAGTACAAAGAACGCTGCATAGGATTGGTTTGAAGTATGCAAAGGCTAAGAAAAAATTACACTAACAAAGAAACACAAAGGAGCAAGACTGGAGTGTGCTAAAAGGTGGTTAACAAAGCATGTTGACGTTAAGAAGGTTATATTTACTGATGAGAAGCGTTTCAAGTTTGATGGGCCCAATGGATGGTGTACTTGGTCGAGAAGGGGTGAGCCTGCTGTACTGAACAAACAACAGATGGGAGGAGGAGGAGTTATGGTTTGGGGTATGATCTTTGCTAATGGAAATATATGGTTGGAGTGGCTGAAAGGACAATAGAACAGCGAAAGCTACAAACAGTTGCTGGACGAGAAAGCCCTACCAAGGATAAGAAGAGAGATAGGGAATGATTTCGTTCTACAGCAAGACAATTGCAGCATCCATGTGTCAAAACTCATGAAAGAATGAATGGCTAAAGTGAATATGACTACTTTGGAATGGCCTGCAAAAAGCCCAGATCTAAATTTAATAGAAAATGTTTGGGAAATGCTTGTGCAACTTGTCTATGATGGATCTGAAATAACGAAAGAGGCTCAACTATGGGAACAGATACTAGATACCAAAAAACAACTAATAGAAACACAGAGATGTTATTGTTCATATGTTTGATCATTATGAAGAGAGATTGATAAAAGTTATTGAGAAGAAAGGTGATATTACAGACTATTAACAGTTTTCAACGATGTCTGAAAAATAATGTCACGTGTGTTTTGTAAAAAATGATGAAAAATAAATATTTTTCCTTACCTAATCGATTTTCTTCCATTTTTATTACAGGTATTGTCTTTATATGTTTATGCTATTCTATTGAAGGAATTTCGCCACTCTATGGTACTCGGAAAGTCGAATACTAAAGTGTCCGAAAAATATTGTCAAGCCCCTATATATATATATATATATATATATATATACACACACACACACACAAGAAGCCATAATAATTAGGCCACCCCAGTTTTTTAAAAGAAATGATGTATTTCAGACTACTTTTAGCATTTATTGCCAAGTGGATAATTCTAAATGAAAATAGATTGGTTCTTTTGTTAATACTGCACAATAACATGTGCATCAAATGAATTGTTCTGGTGTCCAGTTTTTGTGCTCTCTTCCCCATGCTAGTCTCTTCTTCTTATTGGCTGGTCGAAGCAAAGGCTTCCTTGCTGCCTTGTAAAAGTTTCCGAAGTAATAATAACAAAAAAAACATTCTATTTTCATAATTATAACTGGTAGTGTGTGTGTGTGTATATATATATATCTGAGCGAGTATAGAATGAAGAGAGAAAAAAGAAAAATTTTTTTCCCATCCAAAACATTAATTTAAAACAGTGCTCAATATATGATGTATAGAGCTGTGAATATTTATTATAAATTATGTTTTAGAACATGTACATAATTTCTTCTATATATAAATTTTCTCCCGATGATGTGTTTGGGTTCCAAACACTGAAACAGCCATATGATTGTAGAGAAGAGGATATATATATATAGAAGAAATTATGTACATGTTCTAAAACATTATATATATATATATATATATATATATATATATATATAAAAACCATGTTGACCACCCTTGTCACCAGCAGAAAAGTTAGTGGGCAGGCTAGGTGTGTGGCAGGTTGTACTGGGTTACATGTTACCAGTATCAGGCCTAAACCTGGCCTGGATTTATTAATGGCAGGCATGAACTTGACAATATACACTACACAGACAACACTTGCTTATAGCAGATGCAGGAAGAATATAGATAGGTCTGATCAGATTTTTTAAGCAATTATTCAAAACTAAAACATTATGGATTATTTTACTTTATTTTTTTTTTTTTCTTTTAAAAATGTTTTGAGAATAAAAATTTTTCCAGGTCCAAATTCTACTATATAATCAATGGTTGGGATGGAGTGGAGTAGAGATGAATATTCAAACCATTTTTTTTTTTTTTTAAATCATATCACCCCAAGCAAGGCAGTAATGCCACTGATGTGCAGGGGGCTACGTAAGAGAGAAAAGATTAATAGACGTGGGTGGAGTGTGAACCAGGCGATTTTTTTTCCAAGGTTATTTGCATGTAAGTGAATGTAGAAAGAAAATAGGAAGCACTCTCAGAAAAGATTTTTGAAGAAAGTAAAAAGGTAAGATAAATGCATGGTGGTTAGCAAAAAAGACAAGCCAAGATATTTGGGACATAAAAATTTGTTTCAGACATAAAATTAAGTAGATATAGAATAACTCCCCACTGAGACATGATGTGACACCACGCCAAGTTTATGGTGGGGAACCGAAGCACATACACCCAGCTTCAAAAATGCCCAGCCTCTGCAACTGTTGGTTGCACTGGCCTTGGTAGCAACCACTAATCCACCCCTATAGTGCAATGGGGTGGTGCAGGCCTTGGGCAGCTGTTCGCAGAGACCACACAGCTCTTACTATTTTATTTTCCTCAGCTATATCTTTTGTCTGTGGATAGAGAAACAACCAAGCTGCACTCTGTCCAAAGACAGAGATGCAACCAAGAGATGATAAACCCTATCCAGCATGTGCCAGGTAAATATGAAATTAAGTAGGTAAGTAAATTTAAGCTTTTCCTTCATCATTTTTCATGTATATTTGTATTATCTTCCTCTTCTCTTCCATTATTTACATTGTTGTCCTCAGCTTTATTGCTATGTTTATGATGTTTTGGTCATTGTACACTCTGGCTTTCTCTCATGTGTATATATATATATATATATATATACATACACATTATTGTTACGTTAGAACATGTGAAAAGCTACTACAAAATTGTACATTTTGTTTTAACATTGAAAGAACAATGTCTCATCATTGTTAACTACCTAATGAGACACTGTTCTTTCAATGTCGAAACAAAAATGTACAATTTGTAATAGTTTTTCACATGTTCTAACATAATTAATAATAAATATTCATTGCTCTATTTTTATATTGAGCACTGTTTTAAATGATTGTTTTGGACATTGCAATTTTATTCTTTGCTCTTTTTCCTTCGGAGATTACATATATAATCATTTCACTCCATGTAAAACAAAAAACCCACTAAGTATCTGTAAAAAAATATTGTTTTAGTTTACCCAGATTGACACACAGGTGAGACATGATGACAACAACAAAGATGAGAATAATAGTTTGAATGTAAATGCTAATAATTCTTCATTCCAGAAATTCATACAATTATACAGAATCAGAAGTGCTGAGAATTGAGCAGTACTACACTGATCCTAAATAGAACACCACAATTGTAACTGTCCTATATACAAACAGAATAATATAGTCTTCATAAATCTACTTTGGTTTTAATTGTGATACGACTTACCACTAGTATTTCAATGATGATATGCACTAATAAATATTTGTATACTTGACCTGCTTTAAAAGGACTTTTTTTTTCTAAAATGACAAAAATAAATAATAGAATTCTTTCTCATTACTTTTTATTACTAATTTCATCTTTGTTAGGTTTTTTTCTTTAATCCATAGTGAACAAATGAAAAGGTGAGAATAACAATTTGTTAGGATCTCGAAACAATTATAAATGTTTTATTTTCAGTTTCAGTTTTTTTTAAATTATTGATAAGACAGACACATCTAGATAAATGCATATATGTAAAATCTTTTCTTTCTTGTACAAGTCAAGAATAGAGAACAGTGTTTATGAAAGCAAACAACCTAGATTAAGTTTAATAGAAACAAAACTGTGTGCAAAAGGCAAAATATATTGCATAATACTAACAAGAATGAAAAGCCACAAATAAGTGAATTGAAGTTAGGCATGACTGGAGGTTGCTAGTGCAAAATAACGACCATGGAAGAAAAGATAAATAATTCCAAGATAAATGAATTCAGTAGGGCTGAACAAACTTATAAAAGCAGAAAAATACAACTAGGATTATAACGTTATCAATTGCATGGACTGTAAAAAAAAGAGCAAGAATAATGGGAAGGAGAAGGCAGAAAAGGAAACAAAAGGAAAGAAAGAAGGAAGTGAGAAAGGGCAGAGGAGCGGGAGGGAGAAAGGGCAGAGGAGCGGGAGGGAGAAAGGGCAGAGGAGCGGGAGGGAGAAAGGGCAGAGGAGCGGGAGGGAGAAAGGGCAGAGGAGCGGGAGGGAGAAAGGGCAGAGGAGCGGGAGGGAGAAAGGGCAGAGGAGCGGGAGGGAGAAAGGGCAGAGGAGCGGGAGGGAGAAAGGGCAGAGGAGCGGGAGGGAGAAAGGGCAGAGGAGCGGGAGGGAGAAAGGGCAGAGGAGCGGGAGGGAGAAAGGGCAGAGGAGCGGGAGGGAGAAAGGGCAGAGGAGCGGGAGGGAGAAAGGGCAGAGGAGCGGGAGGGAGAAAGGGCAGAGGAGCGGGAGGGAGAAAGGGCAGAGGAGCGGGAGGGAGAAAGGGCAGAGGAGCAGGAGGGGGAGAAACAGGAAGGAATGAGATAGAAGGGAGTAGAAGGGGAGAAAGAACTGATGAGGAAAAGGGGAAGAATGGGACAGAGGGGAGAAAGAGCTGATGAGTAAAAAGGGAGGAATGAAATAGAAAGGGGAGAAAGAGCATGGAAACAAATGGGGAGTTGAAATCACCATCTGCATATATAATCATACAGATTTGTTCTGCTATCAGCATTGTCCCTTCTGGTCATTGGCGGTCATTGCTCTCCACAATTTTCTATCCTTTGTTACTTTTAATAAATTTTGTCTTTTTGTTACCTGTTCTAAAACTTGTTTGGTCATCCATTTACTCAAGCTCACTGGGTAGGTTATGCAGTGCTTTTCTCTCTCCCTTTTGCCTTTAATCTGTCCTGTCAGTATCAAATTTACCAAGCCATCTTTCCTCATGATGTACACTAGAAATTTCAACTCTTTCTAACATTAAGTATCCTTTTTGTTTCCATTTACTCCAAAACTTTGTCATTGCATGTTCAGTCCTTGATTACTGTTGATACAAGTTTCTTCTTCATCTCAGAGATTGTTCAGCACTCACTGCCATATAGAAGTGATATTATCTAACAGTTCAGTATTTTTTGTTTCTAATAAAATGTTCCTGTTTCTTAATATTTTGCTTAAATTTAAACTATCGCTTGGTTCACACTCCACCCACGTCTACTGAACAGGTGAAGAGGCTCATCCCTTGTTTCCTGTTTAGGATGCAGTTTCCGGCTTTCTCATTTCCAATCTTCTCACTTTTTTTTTTTTCTTCAATTGGAGTAGATAGACTAAACTATTGCCCGGTTCACACTCCACCCACGTCTACTGAACAGGTGAAGAGGCTCATCCCTTGTTTCCTGTTTAGGATGCAGTTTCCGGTTTTCTCATTTCCAATCTTCTCACTTTTTTTTTTTTTTTCAATTGGAGTAGATAGACTAAACTATTGCCCGGTTCACACTCCACCCACGTCTACTGAACAGGTGAAGAGGCTCATCCCTTGTTTCCTGTTTAGGATGCGGTTTTCAGTTTTCTCTTTTCCAATCTTTTCACCCCTATGTAGCCCCCTGCACATCAGTGGTGTTACCACCTTGCTCGGGGTGATATGATTATAAAAAAAAAATCTTACTATCCTAATGTGCTTTCAGATTTCAATGTTGTACTTTCCATTTTCTATTATCAGAACAAGCCAACTGTGCATTTTAAGAAATAATTGAAAATATTCATCTATGTGACACATCAGGCAATTGTTTTCTATTTTTGTTTCTGCTCTTTTGCAGCAAGAAGAGAATTCTACAATGGATTAGCACAGTTATTGATTCAGTCTAAATATGAAGGAAACATACCTTAAAAGTTTAATCTATGAATATTAATCTTACCTTATAAAAAGGAAATAAAAACTTCAATTTTTTCCAAATCAAATTACTGCTAGATATTCTCAAAAATAGACATTCAAATGCCCCTTTCCCATAATAGTATATTTGCATCCATATTTCATCTACTTAATGTACCAACCATTATGGGACAGTTGTAGGAAATTTTTAAATCAGAAAATGACCTAAGATAAGCAGAGAAATAAATGCAGTTCAGAAAATATCAGACCTTATGTCTATGATGTTAAAATGTCTGTCCCAAAATAGTTGGTACATTTGCATGCTTATTTCACACACTAAATGTACCAACCAATATGGGACAGAGTTCAAATTGAAATCTGAAACCTTGCTGGAATCATTTTCTGATTTAACAAACTCTTACTTCCGTACTATAATAGAATATTTTAGTATATGAAATGTGTATACAAGTATAGTATTATTATAAAACAAAGGTCAGATTATATTTCAAGGTAATTTAGTTTTCAGTTATGAACAAGTCTGAGCAAATTCAGATTCCATTTCATATAAATTCTGACAGATTTTTAAAAGGGTTTTTTTTCATTTATTATTTATTTAGACAGTTTAAAAGCTTCAAGTTAAGACAGGCAAATACCATACAAGTATGGACTGATTCTCTACTAATCCAGCCTCACCCTTACTTGTAATCTAACTGTTAATTCAAATAAAATCCCAGCTATTGTCTATAAAATTAAGAAGAGTTATGAACAATGTTCCCTCCCAGTAATCCTTTCATGGCCTCCATAAAACCAAAAATCCTTTAGTGTATGCTGAAAATTGCTTTTTTTTTTTTTTTTTTTTTTTTAAATACAAAAAACAACTAAACAAAAACAAAATTGAATCCATTGCTAGGTCAGCCGCTAAGAAATTTGGTTCAGTATTGTTTTAGAAACTTTTTCTCTCCAGAATCTATCTTACATATCTACAATTGCCTTGGGTATGACAAACTATGTCTGGCAACAAGATTGGAGGTTTTGAGGAGTGTGGGACTATCTTTTAATTGCTGTTGTTCCTGGTTTACCCTCACCTAAGGAGATAGCACTTGTTAGGGTCCCAAATAATGAACCCCTAAACTAAAAATCAACAGTGCATTTTTATAATAAAATGACCAATAATACATTTTATAGCAAAATGACAATCAATGCGACACTAAAAATAAATACATTTTTACATTAAAATTATCACATACTAGCAGTATAGCCCGGCATTGCTCGGCTGTAATGAAAGCTTTAAAACTAATCCATGATCCTGGAGCTCAGACTTTTTTGACATTGGCACGAAAGACTAAAAAGCAATAGTTGTTTCCAGTTAAAGCGAAACCGTAAACTGAAAGAAAAATGAATGGATGTAAGTCAAATTTTGATTTCCTGGTATCGATATATATCAAATTTTTTGCACTATTGTAAGAACTGCAACCTTGAAACTTCTGAATAGTGTTTATGTCTTTGTCTATGAGTGTGTCAAATTTGATTAAAATCGGACCATTCCTTCTATAACCCGATTTTTTTGATTATCGATTTTCGATATTTATCAGGGGTACCTCGATACAAAACCTAGCTAAGAACACTTGCATACACTTATGGAACAACTGTGTAAATTTTCAAGAAAATCGATTCAGCCGTTTCAAAGTCTCTAGGTAACGGACACACACACAAAGTTCCATTTATAAATAAGTTTAGATATATTTTGATCAACAAAATATGTTTAGAAAACATACCTTTACTCTGAAAGTAAAAAATTATGTAGAAAGTATCTGTAGTTGAAAACATAAAATTACATACAAAATATTTAGATTTTTACATTAAATAATCTATATAAATCCAAACAACCAACATGAAAGAACACTTTCACGACATTAATGTCTATAATATTCTACAATTTCATAAAGAAATTAAACTGTATTCAAAAATATAACTTCTACAAAATTACAACAAAGCACGATATATCAACACTTCTAGTAACTATGCCCACATAAACACGTACAAAAGCTGAGTATCATCTACCATGTATTCAATTGTGAAAGCAGAATAACATTTTTATTACGTCAAAGCTCTCAAGAAAATTTAATTTTGGCATTAAATGACCCAAAAGGAGTTGATATGCCATTAAACAAATCAATCAATAAACATATCTATAAGTCTACCATTCATCCATGCTTAGAATATTGCTGCCACTTATGGTCCAGTGCTCCTGCTACATATTTAGGAATCCTTAATATAATCCAAAATAAGAATCAGCAGTGTTATTGATCCTGACCTGGCATCTAAGTTTCACTTCTCCATCACTGTAACATTACTTCCCTGTGCCTTTTCTATAAATACTTTCATGGTAATTGTTTGGATAAGCTCCTTGCTATAGCACCTAAACTGTCTCATCAATTTACAGTCAAGTTGGCTAGATGTAACCATAATGTTCTATGCTAACAGTTTCTTTTCTTGCTTGTGAAATTCCCTTCTGGCTCTATGCTTTCCAGTCAATTTTAATCTTCAAAAATTTAAATGCAATGTTAATTGCTATCTACTGTCTTCCTGATTACTCTTCTGAAATCACTCCTGAGTAATGTTTCTATTTTCAAGTTCTTTCATAACCAGTAACCCATTGTGTCTTAGGAGCTTTACTGTGACTTCCTTGGGAGTGAACATGATTTAGGTAAAATGAAAAGTTATTTCTACACCAGCCACTTCCCCACCAACGGGATGTGGCTTCCCGCTGTCTGTTCTATAAATACTTTCAGGGCTTCTGCTCCAACGATCTTAAGTCACTGGTGCCCCTGCAACAGGTGTTTACTTGTGCAACAGGGCTGGCAAATGGGTCTCACCCATTCACAGTTAGATCAACCAAATGCAGACGTCAATTCTACTTCTGCAGCTTCTTTTCTCGCACTTCTCGCCTGTGGAACTCCCTTCCATATTCTTGCTTTCCTGGCGGCTACAACCTCCAGGAATTTAAATGCAATGTCAATACTCATCTCTTAACCACTTGACTCTAGTTCTTTCTACACCACCCTGTATATCCTTTCCTTTCTCTCCACCTTTGCAACTGTCATCACACCTGTATTCCCATCCTTCTCTTGCTCCTTTCTAACTGGTTTGTCTTTCTCTTCACTTTTCTCCTATCTAATCCTTTTACTCTTATATAGCCCCCTGCACATCAGGGGCATTACAGCCTTGCTCAGGGTGATACGATTAAAAAAAAAAATGTGAACTGATTTTTCTTTATTAATTACTAGCAGTATAGCCCGGTGTTGCTTGAGTGTAATGAAAGCTTTAAATCTAATCCATGGTCCTGGAGCTCAGACTCAGCCTAAAGAATATTTGTGTGAAGTTTGGTGAGAATCGGATAAAAATTGTGGATTTGTATAAAGGACATACAGACAGATAAACAGACACACACACAAACATCTTGGCTTTTTATTATATATATATATACATAAAATCGATTTTCTGCACTATTTTAAGAACTGCAACCTTGAAACTTCTGAATATCATTTCTTATGTCTTTGTCTATGAGTGTATCAAATTTGATTAAAATCGGACCA
Source organism: Ascarosepion bandense (assembly GCA_037127315.1). Lineage (NCBI taxonomy): Eukaryota > Metazoa > Mollusca > Cephalopoda > Sepiida > Sepiidae > Ascarosepion > Ascarosepion bandense. Next base: position 1,616,231 of record JBBBDQ010001471.1, read on the forward strand.
CTCCTTCTATAACCCGATTTTTTTCAATTATCAATTTTTGATATTTATCGGAGGTACCTCAACACAAAACCTAGCTAAGAACACTTGCAGACGCTTATAGTACAACTGTGTAAATTTTCAAAAAAAATCGGTTCAGCCATTATAGGTAATGGACACACAGAGACAAAGTTCCATTTATAAATAAGTTTAGATTCACTATTATTTAAGCTAATATTTCTTCATTAATCAGTCAGATTTTTCCACAATAATTTGCCACTACTTTCTGTGGGAGACCAATGTCAACCAAGGCTAGAGAATCCAATCCATCCTGCTATTTAACTCATTGATAGAGGGAGAAGAGATGGATTAATGCCTTTCCCAAGGGTATTTGTGCATAAGCAAATGTAACAAATTCAACTGGAATTTGAACTCAGTTCTTAGATTTCTCATTCCAAGCTGATATTCATTATACCACAACACACATTCATATATAAATTTAGGTGGGCTTTGTAGGTCTTAAAAAATACAAATGTGCCTGAACAGGTATCTACAACAGGAACTGTCCTAGTAAATGGATGTGCTTGGAAATGAGTAGTGATTATTTAAAAGAAGTAAGAAGGTACAAATGATGATTCAAAATTGACTAGGTTTTCCATTTCACTGAGGCAGAAAATAAATGCATGATAGCATTATCAATTCTTCTAGCTTATTTTTCACTTTATTTCTTATGTATGCTTTGATATATTTACTCTTTTGTCTTTCCTCACAATCAAAACGGTTTCATTATTTATCTGAGACAATAGTATGCCGTAGAACATGGGCTAACTTACTAATAGAGGGAAAGGTAGAATAAAATATTTGACACAAAAATTTTCACAGAATAATTTTACAAAAGAAAAAAAAATATTACTTTTACAAAAAAAAAAAAAAAAGTCTGCACAATGTTGAAAAAAGGTTTAGTCAAACCTTTTTATTGCTTTTTTTTTTAATCGTATCACCCTGAGCAAGGCGGTAATGCCACTGATGTGCAGGGGGCTACATAATAGTGAAAAGATTGGAAAAGTGAAAGCCAGAAACCACATCCTAAACAGGGAACAAGGGATGAGCGTCTTAACCTGTTCAATTGATGTGGGTGGAGTGTGAACCGGGCAATAGATCTATCTACTCCAATTGAAAAAAAAAAAAAACAAAGTGAGAAGATTGGAAAAGAGAAAGCCGGAAACCACATCCTAAACAGGGAACAAGGGATGAGCTTATTTTTTTATAAAACTTTCAAAATATGTGTACAGCAGAGTTCTTTTTTTTTTTTTTCTTGTGTGTAACTATACATCATCTTGGGAGGAAGATGAAAAAAAAAAGCTCATTAACATTAAACATTTAGTGAATTCCTTTATTGTGTTCTTGATGTTCTCACTATAAGGCTTTAAACGTTATCAGGTTTATAATCCTCTTTCAAAAAACAAGGTTTAAAATTTGGAAAAATTTCCCAATTCATCATGCAAGCCTGCTCTTCTAATTCTAGTAGCTATTAAACCAGCAAAATTCAAACAGCTTAGCTTCAAAGATAAAAAGAAAGTCTCTATATAAAAACCAGTGTCTGTTACTTTGCATCACACAAAACATGTCATGCTTTAATTCAGTGATTCTCAATATGAGACCTTAGGACTATAAGTTGGTCTGAGTAATTTTTAAAATGAGCTTAGGGATGTAGAATGAAAAGAGAGAAGACTTACTTCTGAGGCTGAACCAAGAATTGAAAGTTCAACTTTACAAGCTGAGAGAGAGAGAGAAAGAGAGACCAGAAGCAGTGTAATTATTAGTCAGTGTTATATGTTCTACTACATTTTGCTTTTGGAAATAAAATGTATTTCTTGTTACATGGAATTTCTATTTGTGCTTATGTGGACCAGAAATGTTTTCGACATGCAAAAATGGACCACAAGGAAGAAGAGGTTGGGGAACAATGCTCAAACTTTAGATTCCCTGATCCGGACATAATAAAAACAAGCTTTAACTTACAAACAAGCATTTCAGGAAATAGCTGATGTATGGATTATCAAAGTATATTCAAAATGCTATTACTCTTGTCAAAAAAAAAAAAAAAAAAAAAAAAAAAAAAAATCAACTTCTGTTTACTGAGAAACTACATTCAGTGTCACCAAAACCCAAACCAGAAAAAGCAATATAAAATTTTAACGGTTGCTAAGGTCTCACTTGTGCTTTTTTTTCTTTTTAGTTTTTTTTTATTCTTTCACCACAGGTAAGGCAATAAAGCCAATAAGACGATTACTGAGTGTTAAAGAATATTAGAAAAATTATTATTAAGAAGAGAGAACAATAAAAGAACAGAAATTAAGACAAAAGGTACCAATTGATATTGCTCTTAAATTTTTGGAGATCAAAATTGACTAGGAAGCAAGAAGCTGAAAGAGAATTTCACAAGCAAGAAGTGTGATAGAAGAAACTTTTAGCATAGAACTTAGTTACATCTAGCCATTTTAACTGTAAAATGATGAAACCTAACTGCCAATCTAGCATGACACTTAAATTAATAAAGTCAGGGTATTATATAAAAAATTTCATCAGAACAATTACCATGAAAGTATTTAGAGAAAAGATACTCGAAATCTATGTGATAGTTGATGGATGACTGAGGCCGAGATACCTAGTCAGGGCTAATATCACCACAGATTCTTCTTTGAATTTTATCAAAAATCTTTATCAGGAGAACCAAACCAGATGTGGCAGCAATATTCAAAGCCTGGGCAAATGTTAGATATATAGATTCTAGCAAGAAAAATTGTTGGTTTGACTGCTAAATTCTTCTGCTTTACACAAAATGTTTTCTTCATTTTTCTTCATTCTTAATTCATTACAGTCATTCATTGCTCAAGCAGTAATCGTTTTAAATTGCCTGAATTTCTTAAATGAAACATTTATTATTATTCATTTTTTACTAGTATTTCTTTCATCTTATTTCTCTTGTTTTTATCAGTTAGTTAAGTGCCATATGTGATACATGCTTGGGAAATCATGTCTTGAAACAGACTGGGTAGAAGATTTTCCTGCAGTAGGTTGCCATTACTTTTTGAAGTAGACTGGTTGCCAACCAAGGCTATAGAACCCAATCTCTCCAGCTATTTAACCCATAACTGGAGGGAAGAGATGGATTAGTACCTTTCCCAAGGGTATTTACACGTAAGTGAATGCAACAAATTAATTTGGAATTCAAACTCACTGCCCCACAACGCACATCCCCTTGCTTTTATACCAGGTAGTAATAGTGTTTAGTTGTCTAAATTTCTTTCCTCTTAATTTAAGTTATCACAACTCCAACCATAATTCTATAACTATTAGGAATATGTATTTTTAATCAGCACTGTTTACTATTATCTACATAAAGAAAGTTAACAGGAATAAAATGAACAAAACTCAATCCAAAAAGTAAAAATATTACTGCTACTACTTAGTTTATATAAGTAAAGACTATATTGTACAAAATGCTAACAAGAAATAATACATATGAATAGAATTAAATGGTCATCAGCTCTAGATTGACATGACTTGGTTGGCATTCATGTTTTTCAAAGACAAGGAATATGAGTGCGTCAAACCAGTAGTTTACTAATCTTTACTTCTGATCTACACTGCTAGCTGACAGCCATAAAATGCTAAATCAAAGGTTGCAATAAAATTCAGCTGAAATTAAGATCAACAAAATGTTAATTAAAAAGAAAAATAGAATATAAATAATTTACTTTTTTCATATTTTTCCTTTTTGTCACTTTAAAAGTTATGATTATCAATTTCTTTATAGAGAACAATGCAATTTTCATTTTATATGCTTTTCATTAAAAGACAAGATGGTTAACTATTTGATTAAATTTTTAGCTAAATATCTATGATGCTTAAAACAACAAATCTAGCATCTCAAGTCTTAAGTAGGCATTTGTATATCTCATGAGATAAGGGTTGGTCAAAATTCGGTCCTTTAGTGGTGAGACTGGAGTGACCTCTCCAGAGTGCAAACCTGGACTACGGTATATGGAGACCATGCAATGTCCATACTACATGCATCCTCTACTCTCAGCCATACCAACAAGATCCAAAAGAATGAAGGATATTACAGTTGTAGCCGGCTTGGCTGCAAAGGCTGTTGGAATTTTGTCAGTGTTAACAGCCAACTGCCTTCATGGCTCCACTCTGGGTCTTCCGTCAAGATTTACTTTCATAGACTTTTCTGTGTTTGGATATGAACGCAAGGTAGCAGTGGTTTAAAATCCAGGGTTTCCTTATTCCAGATGGATTGCTTTTCTGGGCTGTTGATTCCCATCAACCTAAAGCAACTAGTTATGGAGTACCAGTTGTTTGACTTCTTGTAGACCGGTGATGGTATATAGAAGCCATGTGCCCAAACTATATGCCCCCCTCACTTTTGGCTACATCAACAAGATCCAAAAGAATATGGGTCATTACATTTGAGGACAGCTTGGCTGCAAGAGTTGTCAAAAGTTTGTCAGTGTTAGCAGCCAACCATCTTCAGGGCTCCACTCTGGGTTTTCTGTCTGGATTAACTTCCATAGATTTTTCCGTGTTTGGATATGACCACAAAAAGTTACAGTTACATTTGATTGGTTTCACTGTAAAAGGGTGGGACTTAGTTGTTAGTCTAGTAGCTCGAGTAAATTCATGCATAGTGCTAACTCATCAGAGAAAAAGCTGTGAAACTATTTGTAGAAGAGACAGAGGGAAGCCACATTACGTCGATGTGAAAGTGACTGGAGTCGAGCTTCCAGGTTGGGATTGATTACATTGCAGATTCTCTGTTGGATTTTATCAAGAAGCCTGAATGAATAGCAAGGGCACCTGACCAGATATGACAGCAATATTCAATGCAAAGGTGGGTGGTAGATTTATATATGTGCAAGATGGATTCAGATGAGAAAAACTTCCTGGCCCTACACAGTGAACCAACCTTTCTAGCAGCAGATTTGGCTATGGATTCAGAAATATTTTACAGACAGTGGGCACTTGTCTTGACTATCACAACACTGGCTATAACAACCTTCAGAACATATAATGTATGAATATGTAATTTATATACTCATGTTTTCTAATAATGACACAATAACTATCACTAACCTGAGATTTAAATGAACATGCATTTCATGAGAGGGGCCATATACAACACTAATCATGGGGAATTATTAACACCTGGTGACCATGTACCATATAGCAACAATGAGGACACTTGTTTTGCAAATTAGTGATTACAGGAATATAATAGTCTAATTCTATCATCAATACTGGATTTACTTCTAGAACATCGATAATTGCTTATTTTCTGATTTTCAATGAATGACACACCAATCAAAAGTTGAAACTCACAAATGGCAAAACATCACTTGCAGCAGACTATATTAAGAAAGTTTCAGAGTGCTTACCTTTATTCTGGGTTCAAATATAGTCATTGTAAAAATACAACTGCAATTATTTTCATTTCTTCTCTTTTGCTAGATAGATGTTTTTTTTGTTTTGTTTTTTGAGCAGGTTATCAACCGTTTTCAGGTTATTTAAAACCAGATATTTTATTTAGAATGTAAGAATGTTTTGAGATAATGATTTTACTTTTAGAAATCCTACTAATTAAAACATAGCTAGGAAAGAAAAGGTGGATTCATATCTCCCCAAAGGGTATTTGTGCATAAATGAATATTGATAACTCAACAGGAATTTCCAATACTAAGGCATTATAAATACTACTTGTACATCCAAGCTTACAGCACCTAGTACTTCCAAGTGGTCACCCACTTATATATTAACCAGGCTTGACACTGATTAACTTCAGTTGTCATGCAAGAACTGAGGTTTCAAAATGATATGGCCTTAAGCCATCCATTGCTAGAATTCAACATTACATTATAACAGTCATCATTTTTTCTTAAATCTATTTTATAGATTTCTAAAGGGGTGAGAGAAAAGGGCAGGGGGGTAGGGGCTTGTGAGAGTAAAAACCTAACAGTATCAATAACTATATAAAAAAAAAGTCTAATGTGTGGGGACTAAAACCAGAGCTTCAATCTGTACAAATTCAATTATGACATGAAACTGGTCTTACAGAGCAGCAGAAGACTATCACAGCTGTCTTGACTGTTTGCCAAGGTGAGAGAAACTCTAACAAAAAGCATACATTCATGTGACCATCTACTTGCTGAAATAATTTAGTAATTAGATCAATAGTACTGAATACCATACTATTAACATAACATACACAGATGAAACTGTGCTGATAATGGTTTTAAAAGGAAAAACTACAAAACCTCCTAGTAAAAGAAAGTGGGACGAAAAGACTAACTAAAAGAATATAGGATGTATGACCATCAGCAAAAGAGGCAACCAAAAGTATGAGTTTTTAATTGGACATATCAGAAGTAAGCAGTTACAATCTTCTATGTGCTCTGTTCTTTCAAGATGTAGGCAATCATGGCTTTCCATGTCCCTCTATACCTGGTGGCTCTTAGCACGCTTTCTCCTGTTACACCATGCAACCCTCATTCATTCATCCACTAGCCCAAGCCCATAATACTAGAATATAAAGGTATAGAAACTAGCATGGCCATAAAATGAGGTATCAATTTACATAATGATCATAATAAAGAACTGATCCCCTAATTTATACCCACATTATAATTTCTTATAAACAGTTGGCACGTACATTCTTCTTTTATGAGCCCTGTCCTTTCAAGATGTAGGCAATCATGGCTTTCCATGTCCCTCTATACCTGGTGGCTCTTAGCACGCTTTCTCCTGTTACACCATGCAACCCTCATTCATTCATCCACTAGCCCAAGCCCATAATACTAGAATATAAATGTATAGAAACTAGCATGGCCATAAAATGAGGTATCAATTTACACAATGATCATAATAAAGAACTGATCCCCTAATTTATACCCACATTATAATTTCTTATAAACAGTTGGCACGTACATTCTTCTTTTATGAGCCCTGTCCTTTCAAGATGTAGGCAATCATGGCTTTCCATGTCCCTCTATACCCTGTGGCTCTTAGCACGCTTTCTCCTGTTACACCATGCAACCTCATTCATTCATCCACTAGCCCAAGCCCATAATACTAGAATATAAAGGTATAGAAACTAGCATGGCCATAAAATAGAGGATGCGTTATGACGTCATAATAAAGAACTGATCCCCTAATTTATACCCACATTATAATTTCTTATAAACAGTTGGCACGTACATTCTTCTTTTATGAGCCCTGTCCTTTCAAGATGTAGGCAATCATGGCTTTCCATGTCCCTCTATACCTGGTGGCTCTTAACGCTTTCTCCTGTTACCATGCAACCCTCATTCATTCATCCACTAGCCCAAGCCCATAATACTAGAATATAAAGGTATAGAAACTAGCATGGCCATAAAATGAGGGATCAATTTACATAATGATCATAATAAAGAACTGATCTAATTTATACCCACATTATAATTTCTTATAAACAGTTGGCACGTACATTCTTCTTTTTATGAGCCCTGTCCTTTCAAGATGTAGGCAATCATGGCTTTCCATGTCCCTCTATACCTGGTGGCTCTTAGCACGCTTTCTCCTGTTACACCATGCAACCTCTACATTCATCCACTAGCCCAAGCCCATAATACTAGAATATGAGAGTGTTAGCAGAAACTAGCATGGCCATAAAATGAGGGATCAATTTACATAATGATCATAATAAAGAACTGATCCCTAATTTATACCCACATTATAATTTCTTATAAACAGTTGGCACGTACATTCTTCTTTTATGAGCCCTGTCCTTTCAAGATGTAGGCAATCATGGCTTTCCATGTCCCTCTATACCTGGTGGCTCTTAGCACGCTTTCTCCTGTTACACCATGCAACCCTCATTCATTCATCCACTAGCCCAAGCCCATAATACTAGAAGACAAGGGTATAGAAACTAGCATGGCCATAAAATGAGGGATCAATTTACATAATGATCATAATAAAGAACTGATCCCCCTAATTTATACCCACATTATGTTCTTATAAACAGTTGGCATTACATTCTTCTTTTATGTGCCCTGTCCTTTCAAAGATATGAGCAATCATGGCTTTCCATGTCCCTCTACCTACCCTGGTGGCTCTTAGCACGCTTTCTCTGATACACCATGCAACCTCATTCATTCATCCACTAGCCCAAGCCCATAATACTAGAATATAAAGGTATAGAAACTAACGCTGGCCATATTGGGGATCAATTTGCCAATGATCATAATAAAGAACTGATCCCTAATTTATACCCACATTATAATTTCTTATAAACAGTTGGCACGTACATTCTTCTTTTATGAGCCCTGTCTTTCAAGATGTAGGCAATCATGGCTTTCCATGTCCCTCTATACATGGCAGCTCTTAGCACGCTTTCTCCTGTTACACCACATGCAACCCTCATTCATTCATCCACTAGCCCAAGCCCATAATACTAGAATATAAAGGTATAGAAACTAGCATGGCCATAAAATGAGGGATCAATTTACATAATGATCATAATAAAGAACTGATCCCCCTAATTTATACCCCACATTATAATTTCTTATAAACAGTTGGCACGTACATTCTTCTTTTATGTGCCCTGTCCTTTCAAGATGTAGGCAATCATGGCTTTCCATGTCCCTCTATACCTGGTGGCTCTTAGCACGCTTTCTCCTGTTACACCATGCAACCCTCATTCATTCATCCACTAGCCCAAGCCCATAATACTAGAATATAAAGGTATAGAAACTAGCATGGCCATAAAATGAGGGATCAATTTACATAATGATCATAATAAAGAACTGATCCCCTAATTTATACCCACATTATAATTTCTTATAAACAGTTGGCACGTACATTCTTTTATGTGCTCTGTCCTTTCAAGATGTAGGCAATCATGGCTTTCCATGTCCCTCTATACCTGGTGGCTCTTAGCACGCTTTCTCCTGTTACACCATGCAACCCTCATTCATTCATCCACTAGCCCAAGCCCATAATACTAGAATATAAAGGTATGAAACTAGCATGGCCATAAAATGAGGGATCAATTTACATAATGATCATAATAAAGAACTGATCCCTAATTTATACCCACATTATAATTTCTTATAAACAGTTGGCACGTACATTCTTCTTTTATGAGCCCTGTCCTTTCAAGATGTAGGCAATCATGGCTTTCCATGTCCCTCTATACATGGCGGCTCTTAGCACGCTTTCTCCTGTTACACCATGCAAACCCTCACTCTGCCATCCACCTGCTCAGGCCCTTCAAATATGTTATCCGCTGCTTTCCCCTGTCTCTTTTTCCTTCTATCTGGCCTGTTAGCATCAGGTTCTCCAAGCCCTCCTTCCTCATTGCATGTCCCAAGAACTTTAGCTGTCTCTTCCTGATGCTCAGCATTAATTTCTTTTTCATTTCAAAAACCTCACATTCTCAATCCATGTTATCCGCAGCATCCTTCTGTAGAATCACATTTCAATTGCTTCAAGTTTTTCCTTCGTCTTTGATAATATTGTCCAGCATTCACTGGACAAAGGAACATCAAAAAATGGTTTTCCAGCAAACTAAGCAGAGGAATATTTTATTGAGAAAAAAAAAGAGGGGAAAAAGCAAGGAAGATGTGATATGATTGGACAATCATATTTGTTTTCGATTCATGATCACCCAAGAGTCAGTCAGTTAAATGCCATACGTGATACACGCTTGGGCAATCATGTCTCAAAAGAGACATGACTGACTGGGCAGAAGATTATCCCGCAGTAGGTTGCCATTGCTTTCTGTGGTAGACTGGTTGCCGACCAAGGCTATAGAACCCAATCTGTCCTGTTATTTAACCCATAACTGGAAGGACTAGACAGATTAATACCTTTACCAAGGGTATTTGCGTATAAGTGAATGCACTGAATTCAACTGGAATTCGAACTTGGCTCCCCAATTTCTCGTTCCGAGCCGATATCCAATGCACCACAGCACACATCCCACCCAAGAGTATTTGCATTTAATGAACCCAACTCTCCTATTTCTCATTTCAAGCCATTATTCATTACATCAGCTATATATTAAAAATATCAGCATCTGCTTGACAAACTTGCTAACAGAATTATTTTTATGATTACTTAGATTAACAACAAAGAATTTATATTTATGCTTTTTCCCTTACTTATTCACTATTCAGAGAATCATGCTTAAAGAAAAAATAAATTGTGGTTTCCTCTACAAAGGGTGGGGGGAAGACACACAGAAATGGACAGTCTATTTCAAATAAAAAGTGTCCTCCATAATAAAGCTTACTTTTATGACTTGCAAGTATTGTGAAAACCTCAAATTGGTTGTTTGCAAAACTTGCTGAAAGTATTTATTATGAAACAGTCATTAATTGCCTTTCAATGAAACACTGATGATTTTCATTATAAAACTATGTATCATTTCATACTTTTTTATAAAAAAAATTAAATATTTTTACCTTTGAATGATTTCTAAATTCATGTAGGTCTCTAGACGATGAAATTCAGAAAAAGAATAGAACCGTACGTGACTTCAAGAAACATTAAGATTTATTTCTCTATTAAATTACCCCCTTAAATCGATATTATATCTTCAATAAACAAATAAATCTAATTTGACTTCGTTTTGCCAGTTTTGAGCACTTGAAATATAGGATTGAATTTTAAAGTATAAAACTCAACAATGTGCATTATAGGGCAGTGGATATCAGCTCAGAATGGGAAATCGAACAGCCAAGTTCAAATTCAATTCCCTGCTTTCAATTAAGCAAACAACGCCCTTGGAAAGGTATTAATCCATCTCTTCTCCCTTCATCTATGGGTTAAAATAGGACAAATTGGATTCTATAGCTTAGTCTACCACAGAAAGTAATGGCAACCTACTGCTGGAAAATCATGCCCAGTCGGTCATATCTTGAAAGAGACATTATCTCCCAAGTGTGTATCATGTATGGCACTAAACTGACTGATAAGACCCAGCAGACGTGGGGACACAATTTTGAATGGAAAAACTTATCTTATACAAACAGGATTGCAGTAAACCTATTAAGTCTGGGAAAATTCAGTCAGTCAATTAAGTGTCATACGTGATACACACATTGGGTGATCATGTCTCAAAAGAGACATGACTGACTGGGCAGAAAGTTATCCCGCAGTAGGTTGCAATTGCTTTCTGCGATAGACTGGTTGCCAACCAAGGCTATGGAACCCAATCTGTCATGTTATTTAACCCATAACTGGAAGGAAGAGACGTATGAATACCTTTCCCAAAGGTATTTGTGCGTAAGTGAACGCAAGTAATTCAAATGGAATTTGAACTCGGCTCCCCGATTTCTCATTCCAAGCAGATATCCACTGCACCACATTGCACCATCCTTGGGGAAATTACAATATGGTATACATAAAAATCTATACATTTTTCTAATTCATGAATTCCTGAATCACTTACCTGAAGTGAAAGAAACACATTGCTTCACATTAGCCACTTGCCAAAAGAAAAAGTGAAAAAAACACACCTACACAAGTGGAAATCTTATACTCTGATGAATATGCATGGGTTTAGCAGGTATTTAAAGACTCACTTGAAGTGGCAGCCAGTTGGCTGCTCACAGCTGTTTGGAAAAAAAATAAAATAAATAAACAAACTGATTTTGTTTGCCAGTGAACATGATCTAGGGTCATCGTGTGTTTTTATGATTGATGATGACAAAACCAATAATACCTAGCAAGAGAAGCAAGAAATTAACCTTATGTCATCAACAGAAATACTGGGATCAGGAGGACAGACCTCCCATCACTTTAGGATGATAGAACATTTCTTTGGGACAATTAAATAAGGTTTCGGAACAAATGATACAAACTTTTTTAATAAACATTCTATTATATTTATTCTGAAAGAAACTAATTTCTCAAAAGTAAAACAAATTTTAATTTCTTACTAATGGTGATGAGGTTTTAATAGATGGAAAACAGACAAAAATAAACAAAACTTAAGAAAATGGTGCAATGTGCCTCATAGGGTGGAAGAAAATAGGAGGTGAGGTGAAATGACTGCAAAATAATTGATGGTTTAGAAATAGTTTTTAAAAATTCACAAGCAAAAATAAATATTTCAAAATTTAAAATATTATGGATTAATTGCATGCATGAGTCCCAGTATAAATAGTTATAAATAATTATTGACTGATTTTATCATTGATATTTTTTTAATTATGTCAACTATTAAGAACTAGCAGTATAGCCCGGTGTTGCTCGGGTGCAAAAAACTAATCCATGGTCCTGGAGCTCAGACTCTTTGGACGTTGGCACAAAAAACTAAAAAGCAATAGTTGTTTCCAGTTAAAGCGAAACCGTAGACTGAAAGAAAAATGAATGGATGTAAGTCAAATTTTCATTTCCTGGTATCGATATCAAATAAGTTTTTTCATCGTAAACTGAAGTTTGAAGGCTAAATAAGTCCTCTGAGTAAATGGTATCATGGCTGAGACTAAGAACTACAATTATACCTACTTAGAGCCAAACCTGAAGCAAAAAGTAAAATAAAAGGGCTGGAAAACTGATTTTGATCAGACCCGGTATATTGCCTTTTATATATATATATATATATATATATATATATATATATATATATATATAAAATCAATTTTCTGCACTATTGTAAGAACTGCAACCTTCAAACTTCTGAATATCGTTTCTTATGTCTTTGTCTATGAGTGTATCAAATTTGATTAAAATTGGACCACTACTTCTATAACCCGATTTTTTCAATTATCAATTTTCGATATTTATCGGGGGGTACCTCGACACAAAACCTAGCTAAGAACACTTGCAGATGCTTATAGTACAACTGTGTAAATTTTCAAGGAAATCGGTTCAGCCGTTTCGGAGTCTATAGGTAATGGATACACACACAAAGTTCCATTTATAAATAAGTTTAGATTTAGATTTAGATATAGTAACTAGGGTCTGCAAATTGGAAGAGAGAGTTATCAATGATAATATTCTGTCTTCAAATCCATTGTCATGTCCCTTTATCCCTCTCACTATTTTTTTGTATTTTTAAATGTATTTTTTAATCACATAAAATTTGGTGAGGCAGAAGAAAATTTTTGTTCTGAAAATGTAGCCCAGAGAAGAAAAGTCTGGAAACCACTGGCTTAAGGGCTTCTTTATGAACTGGCAAATGAAAAATGATGGTGAGAGAACTTAAATTTTTGATATTTCTGTTATTTCTCTCTGAAAGTGAAAAACATTAGGATTTAATTTTGAGAAACAATTAGATTCTTCAAATTAGATACTAATGATTTTCATTTTCAGAGAAAGCTAATCTCAAAAATTATCTACATTCTGTTGTTAACTAGAGAAAGAAATGGCTTGTTAATTTTAATGTCTTCAAAACAAAACTGTCCTCTTAATCTGAGAAAATGCTTTTTACCTTCCATAAACATGGCTGATGCTAACCGTCAGGAGACATTGTGTCTACTTGGACTAATGTTTTTCGCTAATGTTGAATATACTGAAATAATTGCTTCTAATGGATATTTGGTTCTTTCTGTCATGTTATACAATTTTACTCTTCCCTCCAGTTATGGGTTAAATAATAGGACAGATTGAGTTCTATAGCCTTGGCTGGCAACTAGTCTTCCACAGAAAGCAATGGCACCTACTGTGGCATAATCTTTTGCCCAGTCAGTCATGAAACATGATCGCCCAAAGCGTGTATATGCATGGCACTTAAATGACTGACCTTGAGTCCTGGACCCCAGACAGACAATCGGAGACTCACAGTTTGATTAGTTTTTTTATAACACATATACATGCATTTTTCGATACTGCACTTTCATTTACACTGCATACAAATTAATTTTGCTTAGCCAACAAATGCCAAATGTAGGGAAATGGCTAATATCATTATATGTGGGATGTGCCTTGTGGTACAGTAGATATCGACTCGAACTAAGAAGTCAGAGAGCCGAATTTGAATTCCTGTTGAATTTGTTGGATTCACATACATGCAAATACCCTTGGGAAAGGTATGAATCTGTTGCTTCTCTCTCCAGCTATGGGTTAAATAGCAGGACAGATTGGGTTCTATAGCCTTGGTTAGTGACTAGTTCTATCATAGAAAGTAATGGCAACATACTGCAGGAAAATCTTCTGCCCAGTCAGTGATGCCTCGTAAGAGACATGATCGCCCAAGTGTTTATCATATTAGGCACTTAACTGACTGATATGGAAAGAATCATAAAAATGACTTCAAAGTGCAGCACATTTATCTGCTTTTCCTGTTAGGAGGGATACAAATAAAAAGGAAACCCAATTTCTTCTGTACAGAAAATGAAAAAAAAATAGATTTTTAAATTAAAGAAATTTTAAAATTAAATATTTTTTAAAAATTGAAACAAGTTAATTTTTTTTAAAATCATAATTATATTTATTACTGAATAATTTCAATGATATCTTATAATCATCTGATTTTTCAAGTCTCAAATTTTTTTTTAATTTTTCAAATTTAAACTTCGTAATTTTATAGGATGTGCGTTGTGGTACAGTGGATATTGGCTCAGAACGAGAAACTGGGTAGCCGAGTTCGAATTCCAGCTGAATCCATTGTATTCACTTCCACGCAAATACCCTTGGGAAAGGTATTAATCCGTTTCTTCCTTCCAATTATGAGTTAAATAGCAGGACAGATTGGGTTCTATAGCCTTGGTCGGCAACCAATCTACTGCAGAAAGCAATGGCAACCTACTGCGGAATAATCTTCTGCCAAGTCAGTCATGTCTCTTTCGAGACATGATTGCCCAAGCGTGTATCGCGTGTGGCACTTAACTGACTGAATTTTATTGGTCAGTCTGTCAGAAGAGAATTTCAATGCCTAACATCAGACAGGTAAATTGCATGCGTATGTGCACATTAAATGGCACCAGCATATGTAAGTCACTCATATCTAAATCTATCTAAACTTATTTATAAATAAAACTTTGTGTGTGTGTTTGTGTGTATCTGTTACCTATAAACTCCGAAACGGCTGAAACAATTTCCTTTGTTCTTAGTTAGGCTTTGTGTTGAGGTACCTCCGATAAATATCGAAAATCGATAATCGAAAAAATCAGGTTATAGAAGGAGTGGTCCGATTTTAATCAAATTTGATATACTCATAGATAAAGACGTAAGAAACGATATTCAGAAGTTTCAAGGTTGCAGTTCTTACAATAGTGCAGAAAATCGATAAAAAATATATATATATATATATATATATATATAAGGCAAGATGTTTGTGTGTGTCTGTGTATCTGTCTGTATGTCCTTTATACAAATCCACAATTTTTATCTGATTCTCAACAAACTTCACACAAAAATTCTTTAGGCAGAGTCTGAGCTCCAGGATTATGGATTAGTTTTAAAGCTTTCATTACACCCGAGCAATGCTGGGCTATACTGCTAGTAACAGATATATACAGATAAATTTAATACATGCACATATAGTCACACAGACAAAACATAACAAAAGAGAATCAGTTGTGTTTACTTATGTTGTAATTTAATTGTTTGAAACATTCAGCGAGGACTACCAGCCAAAGCATTTTTATAGCAAACATCACCTGCCAATGCATTTTCATTGTAAATTTATTTCCAGAAAATTGGGTATGTGGTAATACTTATTGAGGCTAGTCAGAATTATTGCTACTGCTGAGAAACAAGTCCAATCCTCACTGGGTATCTCATACAAAATCCACCGTTAATTAAACTGAGGTTAACAGGTTTTAACAAAATTTTTAAAAAACAAATCTCAAAACAGGCCTACCAGACCCTAGCAACATTGACTAAAATAACCTAACATTCTTGGAAATTAAGGAACTTAATTCCAATACTTTATCTCAAACTTGTAAAAATGCAAATTTTCATGTTACTTGACTTTCAATGTATATATAAATGTAACAAATATGGGACAGTTGTTTGGGGTTTTTTTTATGTTTTAAATATAAAAAATTCCAAGAAAGTGCTGATAAGTTCTCAATCCAAACAAAGAACTCCCAAATTTTTTATGGTTTCGCAGATTTTAGGAAAGGGATTGGAACTCAAGAACATTTCAGCAGACAGGAAAATTTCACTAGAAAAAAAAAGGAGAGAGTACTGGATTGCTGTGTGATGTCTGTCCTTCAATAAGGCAGCAAATGCTAGACAATCTCCCCAAAGATGAAGGAGAGACTTGAAACAATGTGGTTCTACAGAAGGATGCTGAGAATACCAGGAACTGAACATGTGAGCAATGATGAGGTTTCGGAGAGAATGGAAACAAAATGAAACCAATAATTAATATCAGGAAAAGACAACTGGAATTCCTGGGACATGTAATGAGGAAAGCAGGCTTAGAGAACCTGATACTCACAGGTCAGGTAGAGGGAAAAGGAGATGGGAAAGCAACATGTAACATACTTGATGAGCTTAAGCAAGTGAATGGCAGAATGACTTTTTGGTGGGGGCAACAGGAAAAAGTGTGCAAAGAGCCACTAGGGATAGGAAGATGTGGAAGGCCATGATCACCTATGTCCATCCTGAAGGGATATAACACATAGAAAATCTATTAGGGGTTTTGTTCTCACATTTAAAAAAATTAATGGAGCTACTAGACTAGCATCCAGGTCCTGCCCTTTTACAGTGAAACCGATAAAATGTAACCACAATTTCTACTCTATCAGCTTCTTTTCTCGCACTTCCTGACTGTGGAATTCCCTTCTATATACTTGCTTCCCAGACAGCTACAATCTCCAAGAATTTAAATGTAAGGTCAATAGTCATCTTCTATCTTTCTCTCAAGCTTTTTTCTCCATCCACTACACACACATCACACCAATATTTTCATCCTTCTATTACCCTCTTCCTGACACCTCCTATAAGCTGTCCCTCTTTCTCATCCCTTTTCCACTATGTAACCCCCTGCACAACAGTGGCAGTAAAACTGCCTTGCTTGAGGTGAAATAATTAAAAAACAAAACAAAAAAAAACAATGAAAAGTAAATAAGCAGAGTTTAAAAATTTCAAACTCTTACAAAAAGACAACATGAATATAGATGACAAACATTGGCCAAATTGTAGCAGCAATGAATTTATACACATTTTTTTTTCTCATGTCACAAATTCAATATCTTCGTTATAAGATCTGTGAAGAAAAACTTAGTACTAAGTTTCCTCTTCAGCAAGTTGGATTAAATGTAGCATTGACCCTGCAGTCTAAGGTCTACTGCCTTAAGAAATAAGATTTTTGCATTGTATTATAGAGCAGAAATTCAAGGAGTTGGATCTTGGCCTCTTTCATCTTTGCTATCAGCCTTCAACAGGCCTTTATATTGCCTTCTTTATTGATAAGATTGCCCAGTGAAAAATTGACATCAAAGACTTTTAATGGAATGTGTTCTTTCCAGAGATGACTCCCCAACTGGAAACAAAATGCAGTCATTAGAATTAACCCCAAGTAAAGTCATCTAAACAGGTTTGCTTCCCATCATTTATTTTGCAAGCATGTGCATCTGATTGTATATACACACACAAACACATATATATGCACTCACATACACATACATGAACACACACATGCATGCACCTACACACACTTATATATATATATATACCTGCTTACATGCAAACATACACAGATATGTGCACATGCACCCATAGACATATATACATTCACACATATGCACACACATGCACCCATAGACATATATACATTCACACATATGCACACACATGCATATGTTAATTGCTCATCTTTTCAGATGATTGCTGTCTTTTCAACTTTATTCAGAGTCACTTCCACTTCTCTACTTGAACCTATACAAGCTTGCAAGTGAATCTTGAGACCCCCAATTCAACTTCATTGGTTTCTTGCATATATGACATAAGAACTCCGTCATCTTGGTTGGGTTGAATGTATAGAGATGTTTTCTGATTTTCTCATGTCTCTCCTCAGATCAGATGCAGATTTACAAATCTGCTGCAGACAACGCAGTTATTACTTGATGGACATGAATGCAAGTTTGTCTGGCTTGATTGTTTGGAGTTCATGCCATGGGCTTTCAGGTGTTTCCCATAGCCTGCCTTGGACAGTAGGATGCACCTACAGACATCACATCTCCAATTGGGTATGCTCCTATCAAATAACTCTTTGGTGATAAGTTTCATGTTTCACCTGAACATGTTGAAGGTATTCAAACTTAAAAGCACAACATAAATCCCTGATAGAGTATCTCCATTGAGCTCGATTCCTTGCATCATTCTCCCACTTCTTAACATCCAAGTGCATTGCTTTCAAGTTATCCTTGACACAGTCCTTGAATCTTTTCTTCGACTTGTGTTAGGGTTACTTTCCTACCAATAACTCTCCATAGAAAATCTGTTTGGGAAGTCTAGTATCTAGACATGCCCTACCCAACACATCTGATTCAGCATTACCACAGCTTCAATACTCAATGTTTTACTCCTTCAAAGGACAGCAGTGTCTGGTGTATGTGACTACAATTGGACATTGAGGATGTGTCTAAAGTATCTTTGATGGAATCTATCCAGCCATTTGACATGTCTTCTCTGTGTTGTCCAAGCTTCAGAGGAGTGCAGGAAGGATGTCAGGACACAAATGTTGTAGATATCAACTTTGGTCTTAATGTAGTACCAATATCTGCCCAGACTCGTGTTTCAAATGCAACAATTGCCTTCTGAATGTGCAAGAAAATCTCAGCATCCAGAACACCATATCTCGATATTGTACTTCCAAGGTTAGTAAAGATGTCAACAACTTCTAGCATTGTGCGATTTACTACAATCAATGGTTTGAATTTTGTTTAATGGCATATCAACCTCTTTGGGTTATTTAATGCCACAAAAGTGGGGTTTTAAAGTATTCTTTTTAATGTTAGGTTATAGCGAGAAGGTTGATTTAATCAGATTTTAATTAAATTTCTTTTTTAGTTTTTCTTTTTATTTTAGAAAATTGAAGATATCTTCTAGTTTTGTATTAAAAAACGTATTGCTCATTGTAATTTTTTTTCCTTCAAAAATGTATATTTTTCTATAAAATCTATTCTTATGTATATATATATATATATATATATATATTTCTAGAAAAATCTATATTTTATACTCCCATAATGTGTTAACTATTTGCCCATAGCTGGAACCCTAACAGGTGCTGCCACTCCAGATCAGGGTGGACCTGGAAACAACAGCAATTAAGTGGTGGTTCCATGCTACTCACAACCTCCCAATCAGAGACCTTACTGCTGGATGCAGTTTATCATCGTACCCAGGACCAATCAATGGCTTGATATAAAGCATACCTGAAGATGGGGTGAACATAACCTTGGATCATTTTCAGATGCAAGATGAATGGAATTGGTTTACAATGAGTTGCAGGTCATTCTCTGTGTCACAAAGCTAGAATCATCTGCACACAACACATCAAAGCTTCAAAATTCTTGGATATTATGTTGAATCTTCTTAAACTGAAAACTTTGCCTGTGATTTGAAATCTGATTGATACTCTGGCATCACAATCTTTGAAGACGTGTGACAGAAGAACAGCAAAATATATGAAAAACAGTGTTGAAGCATTACAACAAAGATGAGGACAATAGTCTGTATGTAAATAATGATTCTCGTACAAGCAATTCAGACAGAAATTAGATACCTTCACTTATGCTTAACTGTTATCACTCTGTATGCGTCTTCATTTGCTGTACAAAACACTTATCCTGTCACTGTAGATGACTGATCCCTAAACAATAGTGTGTCTAAATTCCATAGTTGTGTTGACATATCCTGCTATGGCAACAGAAAACAATCTTGAGGGAAATTAACAATAAGGGTACTGCAATTGAGAGGCCTTGAAAAAGAATGCAGTGCAAAGAGAAGTTATATTAATAATGCAGTATGCTAAAGAAGGTTAAAGTGAGTTCTGAGGTTTTCCAATTTCAAACTGACAAATGAAAGAGCAGCTAATTTGAACAGAAAGATGGTCAGTTTGTAAAACAAATGCTTTGCTCTGAACAGACCAACACAAACTCTTAGTAACAAAGCAATCTAAGAAATATTTGAGAATTTCTAAACAAATGAAGAGAAAACTACAAAAATAATATAAACACAGTTATATACAGAGAAAATGAAAACAAGAATTCCAAAAACCTTAAGAGAAGTGAGGACTGAATCCCATTGTTGCAGTCAATGAAATTCAGCTTTGAATATTCTGCATTTAGCATAAATATCAATTTTATTTCTTTCATATTTCGGTCCCATGTTGAAAATTTTATGTTTTGTTTCTAACTTTTGTCTTCAGTATAACAAACTTTAGATGTCACATTAAAAGATTTTCAAGCCAAATTTGTATGACACCATTTTTAATTTCACTTTCTCTTTTTTGCGCAATGACAACTGCAACTCAACTGACTTTGACATCATCAATTGGTTTTATTCAACCAATTCATGTAGAGCTTTAGTTTTTCTTTTTTGTTTCTATTCTATTTCTATTGTTTAGCTGTCAGTCTATATGAAGAGCAAAACAATGAACATGGAGGATTCTACAAACAACTATAAATACAATTTTTTTTTGCATGTGTTCAAATTTACGTTTTAAAGATATGACAAACAGAATGGGATAATCTTGTTATCATAAATAAGGATAAACCAATATTAACATTAATTAAAATATTTCCCTGAATTAACATCCTTCTTCTATATGCCCTGTCCTTTCAGGATGTAGACGATCATGGCTTTCCACGTCTCCCTATACCTGGTGGCTCTTAGCACGCTTTCTCCTGTTAAACCATGCAACCCTCGTTCCTTCATCCACTAGCTCAAGCCCATAATATTAGAATATAAATGTATAGAAACTAGCATGGCCATAAAATGAGGGATCAATTTATATAATGATTATAATAAAGAATTGATCCCCTATTTTATACCCACATTATAATTTCTTATAAACAGTTGGCACGTACATTCTTCTTTTATGTGCCCTGTCCTTTCAGGACGTAGGCGATCATGGCCTTCCACGTCTCCTTATCACTGGTGGCTCTTAGCACGCTTTCTCCTGTTACACCACCCAAACCCTGCTCTGCCATCCACTAGCTCAAGCCCATAAATCTAGAATATTATAGAAACTAGCATGGCCACAAAATGAGGGATCAGTTTATATATTGCTTATAATATAGACTTGATCCCCCATTTTATATTCACATAATTTCTTATAAACAGTTGACATATTCTTCTTCTATGTGTCCTGTCTTTTCAGGACGTAGGCGATCATGGCTTTCCACGTCTCCCTATACCTGGTGGCTCTTAGTATGTTTTCTCCTGTTACACCTCGTAACCCCTGTTCCATCATCCACCTGATCAGGCTCTTCTAATATGTTGTCTGCTGCCTTCCTCTATCTTTTTCCTTCTATCTGGTCTGTCAGTATGAAGTTCTCCAAGCCCTCCTTTCTCATTGTATGTCCCAGGAACTTCAGTTTTCTCTTCCTGATACTCACTATTAATTTTCTTTTTGTTGCCATTTTTTCCAACACCTCATCATTGTTCACATGCTCGGTCCATGATATCAGCAGCATCCTTCTGTAGAACCACATTTTTTCCATATCTTTGATGATAATGTCCAGCATTCATTGCTGTATTGAAGAACTGACATCGCATAGCAATCGAGCACTCTTCTTTGTTTCTAGTGAAATTTTCCTGTGTCTTAGTATTTTACTGAGCTTCTGAAATGCATCCTTTGCCATGCCAATTCACCTTCGGGTATCTGTGTCGCACTTTCAGTATACGAAATTGGTTATGCTGATAACATAAGTATCCATAGTTGAGATAAAAACAATCTTTTGGTGTGGAACATGCGCTACCAAATTAAAAAAAAAAAAAATGTAAAGAACTAAAGAGAAGCCTTTACACATCAGAAACTGATCTGGAATTGGTATGAAAACATAACCTGAATCAATATCAGAAAAATACAAGATGAGGAATTACTAATTAAACACTTCGAGTACCTCAGAATATTTGTTTATATTTTTGAGATGAGGTATTTACGTTGTTCAGACTGTTTTCCTCATCTTTATTGTCATATTAACTAGCTAGAGGCAGCTACCACTTCTACTCTAACAGTTTCTTTTCTCACACTTCCCACCTGTGAAACTCCCTTCTGATTTCTTGCTTTCCTGATAACTACAATGTTAAAAATTTTAAATGCAACATCACCATTTTCTGACTATTTTTTTTTTTTTGTCCTTTCATCAATCCTCCCCATTCTCTTTTACTCCCTGTGTTATACCCTTGCTTGGGGTGAAATGATTATGTTGTAAGTAGGACTCAGCATACTTCCTTCTCTTCCCTACTACTGAGAGAATCAAATGCTCCAACTTATAAATATGGCAAGCAGCCACAATAGAGAAAGATTTGAGTAGCCTCTGATTTACTCAAGTTTTTCTGTCCTACATATATTCTCTTCTTTGTTTCTTTTACCAAGTTTTCTCTTTCTTTGATAATTTTTCTAACTTCAGCATTCCTAATTCTTAGTTATTTTGAACAAAGACAACATTACAACAGTTTTTTTGTTTTTTTTTTGTTTTTTTTTTGTTAAATTATATTATTTACACAGTGCATTTCTCTATTTGTGCTTTATACTTAAAAATGTTAAATTTTTTCGATAACAACTACTGGACTTAAAAAACCTATTAAAAATTGTTTTCAGAGATAGATTTTTAGTAGTTCCACCAGCTTGAACTTTCACAACTAGGACACACCCTGCCATGTTTATGGTGACAAATCATCTCCATTCCCTTCATGTTCCTTGGATTAAAAAGCAAGTTGCACTCAGCTTCTTCACAAGAACTGTTGCAATGTGCAAGTGAATGCTTCCCTAGCAACTTCAATCTTGGTATGTTTAAGAACTGGACCAAATAACAGAAACCACATCATTTGATGACTACCAATTTCAGCAACAACTAAAATGGATAGCACATGTAGGGAAAATAACAGTATAATCAAGAAGTTATTTGACACTATTTTAAATAAAAGGCTCGGAAAAAAGCAAACACCCCACCCCATCAGTAATGGAAAGATCAATAACAACTACTGGACTTTAAAAAGCTATTAAAATTATTTTAAGTGATAGATTTTTAAAATTTCAGCCTGTGGCAAATTACCTCGTAGATTCAAGAAAGCCAGAGTAGTGTAGTCTATATGCGCGAGCAAATTGCTCATGATGCAGTCTCTCCGAGCACCAGTGTTGGAATGATGAGGTGCATGTGTCAGTAAGTCATATCAAGGCTGGCAGCGCACACAATATGCAAATTCTTTGGCTCGACGAGAACATATAAAAAGGTGAGTTCTTGTTGAGTTGATAGAATGTTTATTTCCTGTGCATTAAGCGTAATTCTCGGCATGATGTACCAAACCAGAATTCCTTACGAGGATGTTTCTAGTGTTTGTGCTAATGACTTACATCTTTTCTGCTACACAGCCAAAAGGAGTACTGGCTGTTTGGTTAATAAATGTTGAATGTTTCCTTATAAGGAAACAGCTATTTTTGCCATTACCATTAATTTCGGTGCCACCAGCATTTACCTCTACCTTAAAAAGATGTTTTGTGAGGAATAGTTTAGCAGCATGTTGATCATCTTGTGAACTGGATTTTATCATTTTACTCTCACATCTTGCTCTTAGATGGCTAGCATACTGAGGTGGGTATGTACCCATGGTAAAGCTGCATCTAACACAGTTATATTCAAGTTCCACAATTCATCATTTTCCCTAACAGCATTTTTCCAGTCAATGAAATGTTAGCTGAAGGTACATTATATGTTTGGGCCAAAAAAATGTCATTTAGGTCTACCTTTTTCAAAAATTTTACCCATAGCAAGGAATATACAAAAATTAAAAATAAATAAAGCTTTCAGTCAGTTAAGTGCCATGCATGATACATGGTTGAGCGATTATGTCTCTTTCGAGACATGACTGACTGGGCAAAAGATTTTTCCACAGTAGATTGCTATTACTTTTCTGTGGTAGACTGGTCACTAACCTAGGCTATAGAACCAAATCTATCCTGCTGTTTAACCCATAGCTGGAAGGGGAAGAGATGAATTAATACCTTTTCCAAGAGTATTTACATGTAAGTGAATTAGGCTCTTTGATTTTTCATTCCAAGTCAATATCCACTGCACCAGAATGCACATAAAGCTTTAATGAAAAGTAAAAAAACAAAAAAAACTTACATAAATTCTTTAATATTCAACAAGACAGCATGGTATTACCTGTGTTTAAGTTCCTTGACATTATTCGTCTGTTGGCTCCCTCTACCCTTGTCCAGTATAATTTATAAATTTAATCAAGAGATCACACACAGGATTTCAGTTTACCGGCTGGCATAGATAACCTTCCTCTGGGGTCAACATAGACCTACAAAAGCCCTAACCTTTATCCTCAAGGAGACACAGCCAATTTTTTATAAAGGAGCAAATATGGCACACAATATTTACCCATTCAGACCTAACATGAGAATGTCAGCCTCTTTGGAAAATAAATTACATCCAGTGAAACACTGGCTTTTGTCCATTATTGAACAAAGAATTTCAAATGTGCTTCATTCTTTAGGGTCACCATCTCAATCTTTTACAGCAAAGATCACCTTGCTACATCCACTGGTTTGAATAACCCATTCCATTTGTAAAAGGAGTGCTCCACTCAGCTTCTTCTCCAGAACCAATACTGGGATGTATGGATGGTTTAATAAATAGCTACTTGGAATGTGAAACTGGAAATCTGAGTTCAAATTCCAGTCAAGTTCATTACATTCAATTATGCACAAATACTCTCGTCAAAGATATGAATTCATTTTCCACACAGCTATGGGCTAAATAATAAGCTTATATTTAGAAAAATAATAATTAGCAGGATTTGCAACCCTCTAGCTGGAATATCTCTGGGCTTTGTATAGGGTGAACATTATAGTAAAAGGGTTTGTAGGATAGAAAATAATTCATTATCAAGATGCATATTTTTTCCTCATCTGTAATGGTAATAATAATATTGGATGTTTCCTTATATGGAAACATTCACCCAATAACCAATTGGCAAGATTTCCATTTCACTGAAACAGCCATTAAATACATGAGTGCGATCACCTTCATTCTCTTTCTTTCATTTTCCCCACTGAAACCAAACAGCATTACTGATAGGTTTTCTCAATCTTTCCTTGAAATCTGTTGTATACTTAACTATAAACAGGAATGGTATGTTCCTATTCTCTTAAATATGTGGACACTATTGGAGTAGAGGAGATTGATTATATTGACTAGCAGTCATCACTCTGTCTTCTTCACTGCCTACGGGCAAAAAGAACTCTGCTGAAGAGTAGAGCTTCATCTAGGGAAAATCAACAGTAGCCCTGACCTGGCCTTGTGCAGGGTCAACATGATATTTCTGGTTGAGAGAGCTTGGAGACCTTACTTTAAAAATGGCCTTGTGCCACATCCCGCCTATGTGGGGGAGGCAGATAAATACAGAATGATTATACTAACTAGCAGTGTATCATGCAAGTCTTGTACCTGTTGATATACTATTATTCCCAACCTCCATTTTGAGGATTACTTAAGCAGTAACCTTTTAGGGTTACAACACAATCAAAATGAAATAGTTCATTATTTATGACTTATTAGCAGGACATAACCAAAGTGCTAACTACATAAAGAATGAAGGAATAAGCAAACTTATATTATTATTAGATTTTTATTTTTATAATTGATACCAGATTTAATGTTGGGCATTAATGTGTCAGTTTAGCTTAGGGCCAAACAGGAGTGTAAAGGTTGTATTGCACTTATCTTCCAAGTGAAAGCAGTTACCTCCGTGCCTTGTGAATCAACAACTGAAACATAGCTGACACCCTCAGGATTCATAGAACTAACTTGGCATGCTCCCTTCTCCCACACTATCTATACTGAATCATGTAATATCTGCACTTAGCTATCTCAAGAAATTTTCCTTTCTAGAGTGGGTTTCCATGAGACAGAGAATAAGGAAAATTAATAAAAAAAACAAAAAAAAAAAAAAAACAACAACAACAAAAAAAAAAAACAGAAACAAGTAAAAAATGTCTCCATACAGATTTTAGGTCAGTGAATATTTTTTTTATTTTTTTATCAAATAAGTAAAGTAAAATAAAATCAAAACGTCTTCTCTGTAAGAATAGTTGTACCAGACAAAATAAATGTAAAGCTTTTCATGCATTAAAGAAAGAAAAGGACAAAGGATTTTCTTCTTCCCAAATCACAAACAGATCCTACTTAACTACTTATAAAGACTGTCATAACAATTTTGTGTTATAAGGACAAGATGGCAGTTTTTTGTTTTGAAAATAGACTTGGTGGTGGGGGGGGGTTCATTTCAGTCGTACAGCATC
Organism: Ascarosepion bandense; assembly: GCA_037127315.1. Classification (NCBI taxonomy): domain Eukaryota; kingdom Metazoa; phylum Mollusca; class Cephalopoda; order Sepiida; family Sepiidae; genus Ascarosepion; species Ascarosepion bandense. The sequence goes on from JBBBDQ010001471.1 coordinate 1,642,704, forward strand.
TGACATTTGGACAAAAGAAAAGTAATTTCTGGCTGGTATTTTATCTTGTTTGCTTCGTTTTTTTATTGCAACTCTCAAGACTAATTCGTAAGTATACATAATCATTATTTAAAATAAAAAATTAGTCTCCTGCAAGAGTCAGGAGTGTAATGGATAGCAACATGTCCTCTTGGGTAACAGCCATTAATGGAACTAGACCCTTGGAGGTTTAAGCTCCTCCACATGAACCAGCCATTATCCAACCATACTTCTAACTCCTGGTTATATTTCTTACACACCTGCTTCATCACAATCACTTATGAAAAAGTGTGAAGTCATATCTTCTCCCCCATCCCATTAGCTACGAGTTAAATATTACAACTTAGTCAATCTTTAATTTTAGCCCACAAAAAAAAAAACAAAAAAAAAAAACAACATCAAAAAAACAATTTTTCTTTTTATTCTCTTCATACTGCTATTATTTAAACTACCTTCACTTATCCTTCTTCACCAGAAGTTTTTTTCTTTTATTAATCATTTCCCCCCCAAGCAAGGCGGTACCTCCACTGAGCAGAGGGCTATATAAGAGAGAAAAAGTTTAAGCAGGAGGAGAGTGAAGAGAAAGAGCAAGTTACAGGGGGGTGTCAGAGAAAGGGCAAGAGAAGGATGGGAACACAGATATGATTTTTAATTCAGTTATTATTCTAGACTAGTTGCCAATCAAGGCTGAAGATCCCAATCTATCTTACTATTTAGTCCATAGCTGGGAGGATTTGTAATGTAGGGGCGTGTGTTCCTTGAACGTCAAGAGTTACCAGTGTAGTGTAGGGAGCTGATTAATTTTTCTTTGATTTGGCCTTGTGTCAGACTTAACCAAACTCCCTACAGATTACAAGATTTATACAGAATTATCAACAGAAGGTTGGTTGTCAGCAGATTGGAATATGTTGAATTGTGTGGAATAGCATAAGAAGAATAAAATATACATTTTGCATTTTAAAATAGAAATTTATTAAAAGGGAAAGACTAACATAATTTGTAGGAGTTGATGTGCAATTAGAAACATTATTAAAAGGTTAAGGGTAGAGTTCCTACAAAATCCTTTTTCTATTTGTGAAAACCCAGGATTTCACACATTGTGAATTTTTGTAAAAGTGAAGAAGGTTGATTTTAATTAATTTTTTATTCCTGCAAATTCATTCATTTTCAAAGAATATCTCCATGAAAATGAATGTAAAAAAATAACTGGAATGCAAAATCAACTCTCTAATTTCTCACTGGGAGTGGAGTTGCAAGGTTATTTCATGTTTTGGCTTTAAATAACCCACAAAGGGTTAATAAGCCATAAAGAGGAAAAAATACATATCAATGAAACTTATGATAGAGGTTTCTTATCTAGATAAGATTTCTGATAACATTTTTTATATGGTATCTATTTTATAAATTTCTTTTTGTCATTAAATTGAATCTTCTACTCTAGAAATAGCTACATAGAACTAATCACAAGAGAAATATTCAAATAATTTTCTAATATTTGTTGTTGCCAGAAGGAAAAAAATAACTTACTGTTTTTTCACTTCTTTAAATAAATCGCTAGTCTTATGAAAATCTAATTAAATAGATTATTTTGAATTATTTAGATAATTCAGTAAAATCTGTCAACTCTGCTCAGCTGATTTGTACTAATGAACACTGCACTGAATGAGACTGCATAAGATTTTATATTTGCGGGGAGGGGGGGTATTGGAATTTTTTTTTAAAGCCAAGATCACAATTACTTTATTTAAATGTAAACACACTGGTATTTTTCTGATAACTTACAATATTTTGACAGGATAGACATAAATTCTTTCTATACAAACAGTAATAATTGAGGTAAATTTCAGATTACCCCAATTAAAAGTATCAATAATGTGTTTTTCTTGGGATGGGGGAGGGTCACAAACTGAATCCAACAAACATATTTGTGCCCACAAAAAAAAAAAGAAAAAGAAAATGGAGAGTCAAAAAGAGTTTTTCCCTTGACACTATTATTTTAAATACCTTCACTCGTCAGTAACGTTTGTTTTAAAACGCGTTTATTAGAATTGTAATAAAACCTAAAACATATACAATTTTTTGTTTTTGAGAATTAACAAAAATACTAAACACTATTAGATAGTTTATTTACAAGATTAAATTTATATTTACAATATTGTAAAAACTAATACAATTAAAATTAATGCAATCAAATATGAATCATTTACCAAGTTATAAAGAAATAAAACCTAAACATATGATGAAAGTAAATTTATATACTTTTATTTTTCATTCAAGAAAATTTACAACAAAATTTCTTTTATTTACTTGATTGTTTATTTCCAAGAATAATTTTAGAATAGATTTTTTAATCCAACAGATTTTTATCACTTTAAGTGTTATTTCAAGTGCCTACTTGTATTTGATAATAATCTTATATTTAAAACATTCTGAAAACTAATGCAATGCAATATTTATCATTTACAAATTTATAAAGAAATATGAAAAAAATATTTTTATTCATAAATTTATAAACATTTATTAAATTATATGAACCATCTATAAGGAAATCATTATTTACTATTTTATAAAACTTGAATCAAATGGTAATTGGCCAATATGTTTTGCCAACCGTTCCAATAAATAATTATAAAACATTATCATTTTCCTTCCACTTCAACTAGTGAAGAAATTCTCTGATGGCAAACAATCGTCTATTGAATTCCAATATTTCTTCTCACTGTAGTAATGGCAATATTAACAGTTTTCTTATAAGGAAACATTCAGCATTCATTGACTAAGCAGCTAGTGATACTGTTGGTTGAGATTCAGAAAACTTTTCTGTAGTCTTTAACATTCGGGGGGGGGGGGGGAGAGAAAAAAAAAGCAGTGTGTCAAAAAGATGTTTTTTCCCTTGACACCACTATTATTTTAACTACTTTCACTCCTCAATAACGTTTAGTTTTTTAAAAAGTGACAAACAATTGTAATAAAACCTAAAGATATGAAAGTGAATTTATACATATCTTTTGTTCTTGAGAATTGACAAGAAAAAATAAATACTATTTATCAGATTGTTTACTTACAAGAATAATTTTATGCAATTTTGAAAATACTAGTTAAAAATTAATAATTGACAATTCAATTCTGACAACTGAAGACCATTACTGTTTGGTGAAAAAAGATAAAAGAAAAACTAGTCAAAAATTAATTTGACAATTATTTTTCAAATAACTTAAAACTATTACTTCGATGTACCATGACCTTTCAGAACATTAATGATCATGGCTCTCTACAATTTCCTGTCCCTTGTAGCTCTTAATAAATTGTCTTTTTGGTATCTTTCCTAAGCCTTGCTGTATCAATCATTTACTTTCTAGGTAGGTTAAGCATCATTTTCATCTGCTCCTCTTTCTTTCAATATGTCCTGTGAGTATCCAATTTCCCTAACCCTCTTTCCTCACTATATGCCCTAGAAATTTCAGCTTCTGATCTTAAGTTCTTTTTGTTTCTATTTTCTCTAAAACATTGCTGTTGTTTCAATGTACAGTCCATGATATTCTCAACATCTTTCTGCAGAAAGACATTTCTGTTGCTGCTAATGAAAAAAAAATACTAGTGAAAAATTAATAATCATTGAGAAGGCTTCATTTAAGAAATTAAGACAATTTAAAAGACTATTACTATTTGGTTGGAAAACAAGAGAAACATGATTAATCAAATATCAGACATAATTACCAAACATATGACAGCATAAGAACAAAAATTAATTGAAATTGGTAAGATGATTGGTCAAAAAAAAAAAAAAAAAAAAAATAGATAATAATCTGAAAAATGAAACACTTACAAAAATGCCAAACATTTGCATCATTTTCAACTGATATTTTTGGAAAGGCATAAACATAAAAAATTCATTGCTATTTGCTTAATCATCTTAAACTTTTCACTAACAAACAATAGAATAGAGGGAATATTGAGTTTATCCAACTGGCTGTAATTAATGCCCAGGCAAAACAAAAAACAGCAAAATTTTCATTTCTTGTTTGACCAAAAAGACAAGTAGGAACAAGAGATTTCAGGGGAAAAAAAAAAAAAAACATATAGAGATAAACAAATCAGGGAGATGAGTAGAAGGGCTTGATCTAAGTTTTTCCAGAGAATTTATTGACAACTGCAGCTTAGGGACATCAGATAGGGGGACCACTCAAAAGCTATAAAATGGTAGTAGGTTTCACTCAAGATGCTGAGGAATTATAATCTCTCTCTTTGATACTGATTCCTGTTGTAATGTAAATGGACTCCTTATATCATTAAGGAATAAGACTCAAACCCATACTGTCCAATTAATTTACTTTTTTTTTTTTAAGCTGGCATTAAAATATTCACTGTATTCACAGTACAGTCAAGATTTAATTGTTTATTGCAATATATTTGAGTTGAATCTAATTTTTATTTGAGTAGATATTAAAGAACCATAAAAGTGAAATAATAAATAGAAATAAACAGATTTTAATTAGAAATGTTCTGTTAACCATTTACACAAGCTCATTTGGGAGGTTATTCACTGTTATCCTCTATCCACAGAATAACTTATGGATGTCAAATTTTCCAAGCTCTCTTTCCTCGTTACACATCCAAGAAATTTTTAATTATCTCTTTCTGATTCTAAGTATAAATGCCCTTTTTGTTTCTATTTTCCTTAAAACTTTGTTGCTCAAACATTCAGCTTATGGTATTCTCAGTATCCTTCTATAGAATCACATTTCTGTTGCTTCATGCATCTTCATCTGTGAAGAGATTGTTTAGCATTCACTGTTCTATAGAAGAGCCTATGGTAAATAATAGTTCAGTATGCTTTTCTTTGTTTCTAACAATCATCTGTTAAAACACTTACTTGATAATTACATTGTTGTTCTTGCTCGATTTTGATATCTTCAATTTATAGTTCACATCTTGAACAGTTTCTTTTTGCTAACAACCATACATTCCATCTTCTTAGAATTGATATATTGCTTTTTTTTTTTTTGCTACCTTTCATAGGAGGTACCGTCATTTAATTTCAGTGTCTACTATAGACACTGTATCATCAGCCTATCTTATGTTGTTAAGACTGTGACTGCCAAAAATGAAACTGGGTAGGACTTCTAATTCTCTCATAATTGCCTCACTGTGAAGATTAAGTCTAGTGAGACATCACAGCCTTGTCTTATGCCATTTTCTACTTTTGAGAACTGACCAAATTCATTTTATATTTATTCATATCAGCTAGTTTTTCAGTTTGCGACAGAACACAATCATTCTCCAAGTTTGGCAGACATGAGGAGTAATTGGCTTTATTCTGCCAGACTACACACACAAAAATAAAATTTGGAAGATGAAATCCAACCATGATAGAGTTTTTCTCAACATAACAGTTGTACAAGTGAACACTGATTTTTCAGCACATGAATGATGAATTACTTTGGCAATTAATGTATATAAAATTAATGACAGAATTATTTCTTTTCTTTTTCATCAGTCTTTTTGAAACCTTGATCCTAACATTAAATGACATGTCAATAATGTATCAGACTAAACATGCACAGAACACCATTAATCAAGTTCTGTTTGGTATCATTACACTTCTGTATCGTAGAAATATATACCACCACCAACTATATATATTTACTTTTCTATCACAAATGCAAAAAGAGGTGGGGGGGGGGATTATCTCTCAGAAACAGGTGTGGAATTCTGTCTTCAGTTAAATAACCTTAAAAAAAAAATCATCCAAGACAGCAACAACAATTTTCACTGCACACTTTAACCCACTATTCCATAGCATTGATGGCATCAGATACAGGCTTTTTCATTTAAGAGCCAACAAGAAAGATGAAAATCAAAGTTAAAATGCATTTCCAAAAAAGAATCACATATTAAAGAATTAAACAGGAATTTGGGTTTACTCAGAGAATATAGTTTCCACAAGGCCCTCTAACCAGTTCTACTTCTTTGTTTATGCTGAAAAAGGAAACAGGCATGTCTGAAAATTCCAACTCTAAAATCTTTCTTTTTGGGTTTCAATTTAGTCAAAAAGCCTACTAATATATAATCAATATCAGTCAGTTAAGTGCCATACGTGATACATTCCTGGGCGATCAGGTCTTGAAAGAAACATGACTGACTGGGTAGAAAATTATCCTGCAGTAGGTTGCCATTAATTTCTGCAATAGGCTGGTTGCCAACCAAGGCTATAGAACCCAATCTATCCTGTTATTTAACCCATAAATGGAGAGAAGAGATGGATTAATACTTTTCCCAAGGATATTTGCGCATAAGTTAATGCAAGGAATTCAACTGGAATTCGAACTCAGTTCCCCTCTATCTGAGTCAATATCCACTGTACCACAACGCACACAATAAATATAACCAATCTTATTGCCAATATTGTTAACATTTTGTCTTTTTACTCCTCAAATTTCATTAACTGGCCTATTAAAACTATATAAGTAGCACGTGGTAGACCATCTTTCGTTTTAATTATATGTACATGAATTGGAATCAAATGCAGATCAAATGCCGATAGTAATCCAACAAAACATATGAAAAACAATAAATGAAATATTTATAAATCTAATTTTTCACTTTTATTGAAGCTTTATCAAAAATGAAAGAAGAAAGAAATTCTGGTATTTTTATTTTTCTGTTATTTGATTGTCATTGATTAAGCAGGTTTCAAATATATTTGACTTGTTAATTGGTAATTAAGTGGATTGGTAAAAAGGTGCAAGTCTACTATCCCAAACCAAGACTTTGGAAGAACTTAACTTAAAGAAGTTATGTCTTCCTTCCCACAAGAGTTCCTGGAGAAATCAGTTGACATGATTCCTAGGCAACTCAAAAAACTGGTAGCAAAATCTTGTGCTCTTATAGAGTGTTAAGAGCACATGCTAAATACTTTCTTCCCATATCAATTTCTTGTAAAAACCATAGTTAATAAATAAATTATAAGCATTTTAAAATGAGGGAGTTACTTTTCAATCATCCTGTATATGATTAATTTAAAAAACAGTATGAAAACCTTTATAAATTTAAGATATTTTACCATTTATTTAGCTTAATCAAAAATTTTGGGAAATGAGATGGTGCAGATATGTTTTGAATGTTTTTTCTTTTTTCATTGGCCAGGTAAATGTTACAGGTTCTGCTTTTTTTTTTTTTGTGGCATTAGTTAATACAATTTATTTTTTCAAACAATAAGATTTGTCAACTGCCATTTTAATTTTTTTTTACTATGTTTGTTTCAACTCTCATCCAACAGACATCAAAGGATTAAGTCAGTAATGTTTTAATACATAGCCTTTACTTACTGTCTCCCTAAAATTTACTGTACTACTTAGGAAGCAAGTTTTATAAAGTTAGATTGATTTAAGAAAAAAAAAAAAAAAAGAGGGGTGGGTACAGAAAATTTTGTCTTACAATTTCTTTTTTCTATCAAACATGGTGACAAAGGTGGGAGCAGTGTCCTTTCAGAAAGCCAAATTTTACAAAAAAAAAAAAACATTTTTCAGGAATGTTATTTAAAAAATTCAATAAAGTGATCAAATAATAATGTAGCTTTTTGCTTCTAGATGACTTTGTGGCGCTACTTTTCTGTAGGTGTTGCCACTTTCACTTAATTCTTTGCAAGGGTCGTCTCAGAAATTCATCAAATTAGCTGTTAGATTAAGGGCTGAAGTATGAAATTTGAAATCCTATCAAACTGGAGAATCTTACCCAATGGGTGGCTATTCCAACTAGTAAACTTTTATTTTCTAAACATTTATATAGGTACTGCAACTAATTTTTGATATCTAACTTTTAAATTGAATTTTTAAAATTAAAATTTTCCTGAAACTTATTTTAGCTTTAATTGAAAATTAAATGATTAAATTTACTATTTCTAACAAGCAAGATATTCTGGTGGATTTTAAACAGAAATTATATTCATTGGAATCTAAAATTGACATTTAAAAATTTCCAATTTTACAGCCATTTTTGAGCGATCAACACATTTTGCAAAAATTAAATATACATCTGTGACATTATTTTTGGAAAATAGGCAAACTTAAAGTAATTTAATTTACACAAGTATTACTTATTTATAGCATGAAATTTAGAGTGTTGATCTTTCTGACCTTTGCCAGAAGTGATTGATGTGTGAAGACAGCCAGATATTGAGATGCACAGTTGACCAGAATTGACACACTTGTCCAAATTTTTTTTTCTTGTGAGGGGAAGAGAACACTTGAAACATGTGGCCATTTAATGCAAGACAGAAAATATCACACATGCAAAAACAAATTCACAAGAAAATTAAAATTTATTTTAAAAATACAGTGGCTCAACGATTTGTATTAAACTTTACACTTTTTGATTAATAGAATCTTTACTTAATAACCTATCTGCTACAAGGCTTTGTAGAATTTCCTAAAAATTTTGAAATTTTATAAATTATTATAATTAAAGAAGAAAAAATTTAATTCTTTTAAAATTTCATTATTTATTGAAAAACTTTTTTTCAGTCTATTATGTCCTTAATATATATTATTTATAAAAGCATATAAAAGTTTATCTAATTAAATAATGGTATAGTTTTATTGCATTTTCTATTTTACTATTGGGAGCAGATTCTTGGAAAAAAAGGCCAACTGTTGGGGGGAAGAAAATAGATAATTTACATTCCCCAACAAGTCCTGTGTTTAAAACAAATTTTCGCTACCAAATTTGATTTATTGGAATTTTATGAATTTAAGTAGTGTGTGTGTGTGGGGGGGGGGGGGGTAACCTATGGAATATATACATATATATACACACACACACACACACACAAACGCACTTTTACCAAGTTTTTCTAAAATTAATTTCATTCATTTGTGAATACATCCTGAAAGTTTTCCAACAATTATTTGATTTGTGCAAGAATTTCCAAATTAATGCGTTTTTCACCAGAAAAAAAAAAAATTAAAAAATTAGTTACATAATATTACATTATCCATTGTAAACTCTGGTAATGATTTGTTTACCCACTGAGGAAAATCAAAATAAGATTTTTTTTTACCAAAACGTCAAACCTGTTAGAAAGGATTCAAAAATTCTTAAAAATAATTAAAAAATACTTTTTTCCTCTTAATAATAACAAACATTTTGATAGTATGAAGAAAAAAAAGTTTTTCTATGTTGTTTTTTCAGTGAATTAGTAACTGTACCTACATCCATACACTGTTACACCTTCTCACTCAGTACCTACATTCATATACCGTTACACCTTCTCACCAAATATTATAATAAAGCAAAAACATAAATATATACTGAAAACAGTAAAAAACATAATTCCATACTTGAAAATGAGGGGTGAAAAAACTGAATTTTCTAAAACCTGAAACAGAAAATTTGTCTCTCTATGTATGTTTTTGCTCTCGTGAGCATCCTGTGTATGTGTGTGTGTTTGAGTTTTGTTTAATGGCATATCAACCTCTGTTTAATGTTTAATGCCAAAAAGTTATGGTTTTAAGGTATTTTTTTTAATATTCAATTATAGTGAAAAGGTTGATTTAGTCAAATTTTAATGAAAATGTTTTGTTTTTATTCTTTTTTATTTTAGAAAACTGAAAGTGTCTTCTAGTTTTGTATTCTAAAATGTTTTGCTGGGAATTTTTTTCTTCAAAAATGTATATTTTTCTATAAAAATCTATTTTTATGTATATATTTCTAGAAAATTGTATTTTTATACTTTCATAAGGTTTTGATCTCACTTTAAGGATTAACTATTTGCCCATAGCTGGGACCCTAATAGGTGCTACCACTCCAGGTCAGAGTGGACCTGGGAATAACTGCAATTAAGAGGTGGTTCCATGCTCCTCACAACCTCCCAATCAGAGGCTTTGCTGCCAGATGCAGTTTACCAACATGCCCAGAATCGTGTGTGTGATTCTCAAATGGTAGGTAAATATAATATACAAGATATTTTACCTCCATCTGCTGGCATAGAAAAAGGGATGAGCACAAGTATGAAAGGCCACAAAATTTCATCTGGCCTATAATGCTGGCAATATAAGTAGTAGCCCTGGGTGCCAAGTACCTGGGGACATCTGTCATGTGTCCAAGACAACAGGACTTGCCAGTTACAGCTAGAATCAAAAACAGAATCAAAAACAGCTAAAATAAGAAAATTCCCTTACGTTAACTCAAGTCAGAGTTACTACTATAGGCAGGTAGGCCTGCAAGGAAAGGTAAATAGGGTGCAGCAAGGTCACAAGTGAATTTCGGAGGAAGGGGGATACACTTGCTTTTTGTTTTACAAAATTCATAGCCAGATTAGCTATCCTTTTCTCTCTATGGATCCAACCTCTATGATTTGTGTTGCAGCAGTTTAAAAATTCAACACACTGTCATACATAACATCTGTAGGTAAATATCTTTTTTTTTAATCATTTCACCCCAAGCAACCCAATAAAGTCACAAGGAGTTACTAAGTGTTAGAGAATATGAGAAAAATACTTTTATTTTAATCATTTCACCTCCAGCAAGGAGCTACCGCCACTGATGTGCAGGGGGCTAGATAAAAGAGCTAAAGTTTTAGGCAGGAGGAGAGTGAAGACAAAGATAAACCAGCTGCAGTGGGTGTCAGAGAAAGGGCAGGAGAAGAATGGGAACACAGGAGTGAAGACAGTTGCGAAGGTAGAGAAAAGAAAAGAAGAAGATACACGGGGTGATGTAGAAAGAGCTGGGGTTAAGTGGATAAGAGATGGGAATTGACTTTGCATTTAAATTCCTGGAGGTTGCAGCCATCAAGAAAGCAAGTATATAGAAGGGAGTTCCACAGACAGGAAGCACGAGAAAAGAAGCTGATGGAGTAGAATTGTCACCTGCATTTGGTTGATCTAACTGTAAAATGGTGAGACCTTGTTGCCAGTTTGGCTGCCCGAGTAAATTCTTGTGGAGGGGGCACCAGCGACTGAAGTATAGAGCTGCCCGCATTTGGTTGATCTAACTGTAAAAGGGTGAGACCTTGTTGCCAGTTTGGTTGCCCAAGTAAATTCTTGTGGAGGGGGCACCAGTGACCTAAGTTCATCAGAGCAGAAGCCATGAAACGATTAAGGAGAGAGAAAAATAAAAGAACAAGAATTATGAAGACAGAAAATAAAGATGTAGGTTGTCATTACTTTCTGCAGTAGACTAATTGCTAACCAAGGCTATAAAATCCAATCTGTCCTGCTATTTAACCCAGAGCTGAAATGAGAAGAAGAGATGGATTAATACCTTTCCCAAGAGTATTTGTGCCTAAGTGAATGCAACAAATTCAACTGAAATTTGAACTCAGCTCTCTGATTTCTCATTCCAAGCCAATATCCACTGCACCACAATGCACATCCAATCTAGTACTGTGCTTACATTCATAAAGTCTAGGTACCATAGATGAAAGTTCATCAGAACTTTTACCATGAAAGTATTTATAGAAAAGACACAGGGAAGCTACATTAAAGTGGTAGGAAAGAGAAACTGCCAGGTCAGAACCAATAACATTGCAGATTCTTTGGATTTTATCAAGAATCTGTAAATATATAGCAGGGGCACCAAACCAGATGTGGCAGCAATATTCAAAGCAAAGTACTAATCGTAGATTTATAAATATGTAAGACAGATTCTGGCAATAAAAATTGTCTAGCACCATACAGTGAACTAACTTTCTTAGCTGTACTATTTTTTTTTTTTTTAATCATTTCACCCCGGGCAAGGTGTAAATGCCACTGATGTGCGGGGGCCTACATAACTGAAAGAAAATTAATTAGAGGAGAGAGAAGAGGATTACAAACCAATTAGAAAGAAGCAATAGAAAGATCAAAATGCAGGTGTGATGACAGTTACAAGCGGGGAGAGAAAGGGAAGGATATACAGGGTGGGAGAAGGGCTAGAGTCAAGTGGTTAGTAGATGAGTATTGACATTGCATTTAAATTTCTGGAGGTTGTAGCTGTCAGGAAAGCAAGATTTTTTACTTGAAAAAAGGATTTGGATGCATTAGAATTCTCAGAATATCATTGTTCTGACACTCACCAAAGAAGTGACTGATGGAAAACAGAACTAGTGACTATATGTCTTTATCTTCAAAACATCCAAAAAAGTTTTAACTCACAGAAAATTTTGTTAGCAAGTAAAATCTTGGAAGAGTTACTACTGAAGAATGGCTGCTTCTTTAAGAGAAAAGGCCATATGCTTTAAAAAAATTTTGAAAAATAAAAGAAAAATGGCCACATAGGGTCAGTAGTTTCTGTATTAAGTTTGTTTTATTGCAGTTTTTTTGTCTAAGATAAAATCATTTCTCAAAAATTAAAAAAAATCATTCCTCAAAAATTCCAATTTGGATATTTTTTTATTCAAAACATGATTATCAAGTTAAAAAAAAATACACTTTTTTAAACACCTTATGTTCATTGTAGTACAGTGGATATCAGCTTGGAATGAGAAATCATCGAGCCAAGTTCAAATTTCAGTTGATTTCTTTGCTTTCACTTACAAACAAATAAACTTGGGAAAAGTATTAATCAGTCTCTTCCCTCCAGTTATGGGCTAAATAATAGAACAGATTGGGTTCTATAGCCTTGGCTGGCAGCCAGTCTACCGCAGAAAGTAATAGCAACCTACTGCGGAATAATCTTCTGCCCAATTAGTCATGTCTCTTTCAAGACATGATTGCCCAAGCATGTATCATGTATAGCACTTAACTTGCTGACTGATCTCATGTTAACATATTTTTAAAACTTAACATTTTTAGACACCCAAAAATTGAATAATACTACTATACTCTAGTAATTTGTTTTTTGCCTAGCCATATATTGTGATCTAACATTTTTCAAGCTTAACTCTTTGTTGCATATTGGTTACAATTGTAACCTTTCTCTAACCTTTGTTACAATTGTAACCAATATGCAACAAAGGGTTAACATTTTTCTCCAAGGCAGATGAATATTAAAATCTAATGTCAATACAATACTTCATTATTATGCCTTAAGAAAAGTGTTTACCTGTCACACATTTTTAAAGCTTAACTCTTTCCCAAGTAGCTGAATAATAAAGTTATATTACCAATACTTCATTATTCAAGTTCAGTAGCTTTTATAAATATTTTCAGTATTGATGGGATGTTTCCTTCCTAACCTTTTATTTGAAGTGGTGCGGTATTGTAACATTTTTATTATTTTCACTTCAAGTTACCATCTGCTATTGATTTTAGTTGCTGCTGCTGCTGCTGCTATTCCACAAGTGATATGGTTTCTGCTATTTCATGCAGTCATTTGTTTATAATTCTGCCAACCCAAAAGGTTCAAAGAAGGATGATCTTTGCCAAGACACTCTGGCTTCACTCACTGAAAGACACTTAAACATTGATCTTAGGAAGCAGTTGTATAGAGCTGAATATCTAGATCAGGGGTTCCCAAATTTTTTCTGTTATTTCCCCGCTACAAAAAGTTTAATTACCCAGATTTCCCCCTTCATGTGAATGATAAAAAGAGTAGTCAAAATACATTGTTAAATTTCACTAATTTATTTAAAAAATGTATCAATATACCAAACTTGTCAGACACCATGTCGCCAATCTACAAGAAGCATAGTTTCTCTCTCTCAAACATGACTGAATTCATGTAAGAATTTTTTTATTGCTAGTAAGTAGTGTAATTATTTCCCCCTTTGTAGCTTAAAATTTCTTCCCCAGGGGAAAATTTCCCCCAGTTTGGGAAACATTGGTTTAGATATTTCTGAATGTGTTTGACACCATGCATGACATCCATATAAAAGTCTATGCGATAAGGCTATTTAAGAATATGACTTGTGTTTTCAGGTTGATGTTTTTGTTTACATGGCAGTTAGCGGTGTTGGGCAAAACTACCTCTGGCAAATGAATGAAGAATAATGTAGATAATTAACAGAGTGGTACAACCAAGATTGTATATACAATATTTACAGTCTCTAGCAGTTGTAGGTGTTACTTCCATAAGTTTGTGATAATGACAATCCCCATGCTAAGCACACATTGTCTTTTATACATCCAGGTGACCGGATGTCCCATGGTATGAGCCACGACAAAACACTAGTTTATGTTCAATTTCTTTTTCGCGTATATTTTATGCTATAAGTGATTCATTTGCCAAGGTAACTGAAATACCAACACACTGAATTCTTAATAAAGTCAGTAAACAAATGCAATAAACCAAAATTTTTATTTCAAATTATTCAGTCAGTCAGTTAAGTGCCATACGTGATACACGCTTGGGCAATCATGTCTCGAAAGAGACATGACTGACTGGACAGAAGATTATCCCACAGTACGTTGCCATTGCTTTCTGCAGTAGACTGGTTGCCGATCAAGGCTATAGAACCCAATCTGTCCTACTATTTAACCCATAACTGGAAGGAATAGACGGATTAATACCTTTCCCAAGGGTATTTGCGTGTAAGTGAATGCAAGGAATTCAAACTCAGCTCCCCAGTTTCTCATTCCGAGCCGATATCCACTGTACCACAACGCACATCCTTCAAATTATTACTAAGAAAAAAAAAAGGAAAAACATCATCCTGTTGCCATCCAAAGTTTTAACATATTTCAATCTAACCAAGGGCGTTTTTATATGGCTTTTAACTTTTTTTTTTTTGGGGGGGGGGGGGGTAGTGTCTTGTCTGCCACCCATTATACAGACATCTCTTTCAATATGGCAATTCTTTCCTAATAGTCAATTAGAGTTTTGAAATTCATATTTAAATCCTACTGAATATTTGTAGGTTTTACTATAAGCAGCATTAAAGATTCTGAGTGAATTAATAATAACTTTTAGCAGATACATACTCAAATGTCATCTACAAACTGAAGCCGTACAAGAATTTCTTTCATTCCAAAACAAAAGAAAGTGTTAACTGCTTTAGGCATTTTTCATATTGCTTTGTTTGGTTCTCAGTTAATGTTTAAAACATAAACTGATAAAATAATATCCATTTGCATTATGTTTTGAGTATAAATACTTTATAGATTTAGGAGCCAGCTTATAAAACAAGTATTAGGTCTTTTAAAAAAAACAATGTCTGACTTTAGAATCAGCTTTTATTCCTAAATTAATGTATTTACACAGTGCTGAAATCAGTCAAAATATGAACTCTAAACATTCATTGAATACTGCTGCCATATCTGGTCAAGTGCTCCTTCTATCCATCTAGATGTCCTTGATAAAATCCAACAGAGAATCTGTAATGTGACAGATCCCGACTTGGCAGCTCAGATACAGTCACTTTCTCATCGGAGCAAGGTAGCTTCCCTGTGTCTCTTCTACAAATACTTTCACGGCTTCTGGTCCGATGAACTTAGCTCACTGGTGTCCCTATATATAAATTTACTCGAGCAACAAGATTAGCAACTAGGTCCCACCCTTTTACTGTGAAACCAATAAATTGTAAACGCAAATGTTACTCCAGTAGCTTCTTTTCTCGCACTTCCCACCTGTGGAATTCCCTTCCATTTACTTGCTTTCCTGACACCTATAATCTCCAAGAATTTAAATGTAAAGTCAATAGTCATCTCCTATCTCACTAACTTGCATCCTCTCTCTCATGCTCCTTTCTCCGTCCACTCCACTCTCATCAGTATTCTCATCCTTCTTTTACCCATTTCCTGACACCCCCTATAACCTGTCACTCTTTCTCATAACTTTCCTCCTATGTAACCCCTTGCAAAACAGTGGCAGTAAAATGCCTTGTTTGAGGCGATATGATTATATAAAAAAAAAAAATTATACAGAGTGATGAAAACCAAAATATTAATCAGCATCATAGTTTTTGGAGTGATCACTAGTGCTTGCAATGCTACACCCCATTCATCTTCCCACAGGGCCTCAGACTCAAAAAGAAGTCCTACATCAAGTGCCTTCATGGCCACAGTCATCTTTCTCTTACCCACTTCCTGACACTCCTATATAACCTGTCACTCTTTCTCATAACTTTCCTCCCATGTTACCCCCTGCAAAACAGTGGCAATAAAATGCCTTGCTTGGAGCAATATGATATAAAAAAAAAAAAAGACACATTTCTGCTATCTAATTAAAAGTTTATTTAATGTCTTTACAATAAAGCTCTAAAGGTTTGTATGCCAAGAAATCTTTGAATACAGTTCCTGAATCTTCTTTGCAATTTGAATGACTTTTGGCTTATAAAAAAAAAAAAATGTCAAGATAGTTGAAAAGGGGATTGACAGTGGGAGAGAGATCAGGTGAATGTGGCCAAATCTCATATCCTAAGTCAGTACATTTCTGCAATGCCATCCTGGTAATATGTGGCCAAGCATTGTCATGAAGTAAAATTGGACCTTGTCAATTAACTAAGTATTTTGCTTAAGTGAATATGCATTTCAACTAGCTCCTGGCAGCAAATTTCGGCAGCAATGCTCTGTTTAGATTCCAGAAAGTTGTAATGGATAATGCCAATGGCAGACCACAAGACACTCACCATAATCTTCTATTGACATTCAAATATTGTACTGCAGAACCTCAGAAACTAATGGTATACTGTCCAATCACAAAGAGGATCCATTCAATTCTCTGTTCATGTTGGCAGCAGTTTGAGAAATATTATGACCAAGCTCAAACTCATGCAAAAAAAAAAAAAAGTAAACGCCCTTCTTTTTCTATGTTCAAGATGTGAGGTATATAATATTTTAAGTTAAATGAAAGAGATTGATATAAAGTTAACAAAGAGGAGACTTTAGTCATTAGTGATATAGTTTTGTACAACTATTATAATAATATATTAGCACACAAAAGGTTTATTCTAAAATCAGACATTAAAACAATTCAGTACTATTTTTCAGAGTATGCACAACATGCATCACATATTTGAAAACACTGTTCAAAAAGAGATTGATATAAAATTAACAAAAAGGAGACTTCAGTCATTAAGAATGAGTAATATATTTTTACACAACATTTTAAAAATATATTTAAACACAAATGGTTTTTTCTAAAATTGGACATTATCCTCCAAACTCATGCTTCTAGACAATAAATTGGGTCATAGATCAATAGCATGAAGATTGTAAAGATATTACAAGATCAATTTCAACAAACTAATATTAAGAATTTTTATTAGAGAATCTTCTAAAATTTTATTAACTAAGATTATTTACAACACAATTGGCATGTTAAATGTTTTGAGTGTTTTTATTAGTTTTTAAGTGCAAAATGAGAATTGTGTATCATTTTTTAAGCTGCTTCTTCCCAGAGATTCTTGATAAAATAAAAAAAAGAATCTGCAATGTTACTGGTCCTGAACTGGCTTCTCTCATAACGTAGCTGTGACAGTCTTGCTTGTGGAACTCTCTTCTTTCTGACTTTCCAGTCAACTTTGATCTTAAAAAAATATGCCATTCTCTCATCAGGACATTTACAGTCATGGTTCTCCACAATTTCCTGTCTTTTGTAGATCTTAGTAAATTTTGTTTTTCGACTATCTTTTTAGAGAGTCTTGATAAAATACGAAAAAGAATCTGAAATGTTATTGGTTCTGACCTGATATCTTGGCTTTGGTCACTTTCTCACCACTGCAACAGGTTCTTTTTTCTATAAATATTTTCATGGCAATTCTTCTGTAAAGTGTTTCTCTTTGGTACCTCAACTTTACGAATATGAATGCAGTGCTACTAGATTGGTGGCTAGGTCTCATCATTTTACAGTTTAAGTTTCAAGATGTAACCATAAGTTCTATGCTGACAGTTTCTTCTCTCACATTTTTTGCTTGTGGAACTCTTCTGGCTTCTTGCTTTACAATCAACTTTGATCTTCAAAAGTTTTAATGCAGTGTCATTTGTTATCTTTTCTATCCATTCCTGTTCTTTTATTGTTTCTTTCTCCTTAATTTTTTTCTTTTATACTCGGTAACACCTAGTGTCTTAGTGGCTTTATTGCCTTAGTTGGAGTGAAAATATATATATTTTTTTAATTTCAAATACACAATAAAACATGTAATTAAACTAAAATTATTTGGTAGACATGGTGGTGCCTTCTACATGCACTCCTCTTAGTTTAAGAACTTGTCTTTGACATTCTTAACACATTTAGTAATTCATTCTTTTAGCCAATTATGACAAAACTAGCAGTATAGCCCGGCATTGCTCGGGTGTAATGAAAGCTTTAAAACTAATCCCTGATCCTGGAGCTCAGACTCTTTGGACGTTGGCACAAAAGACTAAAAAGCAATAGTTGCTTCCAGTTAAAGCGAAACCATAGACTGAAAGAAAAATGAATGGATGTAAGTCAAATTTTGATTTCCTGGTATCGATATCAAATAAGTTTTTCTTGTCGTAAACTGAGTTTTGAAGGCTAAATAAGTCCTCTGAGTAAATGATATCATGGCTGAGACTAAGAACTAGAATTATACCTACTTAGAGCCAAACCCGAAGCAAAAACTAAAATAAAAGGGCTGAAAAAAATACAGACATACAGGCAGATAAACAGATACACACAAACATCTTGCTTTTTATATATATATAATCGATTTTCTGCACTATTGTAAGAACTGCAATCTTGAAACTTCTGAATATCGTTTCTTATGTCTTTGTCTATGAGTATATCAAATTTGATTAAAATCAAACCACTCCTTCTATAACCCAATTTTTTTGATTATCAATTTTTGATATTTTTGGGGGGTACCTTGGCACAAAACCTAGCTAGGAACACTCGCAGACACTTATAGTACGACTGTGTAAATTTTCAAGAAAATCGGTTCAGTCATTTCAGAGTCTATAGGTAACAGACACACACAGACAAATTACCATTTATAAATAAAGTTTAGATATGAAACACAGGAATGCAAAAGACTTGCATAACATATAGAATTTACAAAGGCTTTTCTTGCTGGAAGTAATGAGATCAGTAAGTTATTATCTGTTACTTTAATGACAAAGATTAATGAGTACAATTGGGAACTTCTTAATTCATTAAAAAAAAACAATTCTGTTTTTTTAATAAGTGCAATCTTATGGACATGGCCATTGCATCTGATTAAAAACAATTTTTACCAACTTTCAAAATTGAAATAGAAACTGCAAAAATATGGCATTTAAACAAGTAATATTATTATTATTCTATGTGACTTCATAAATATTTTAACCCACTGCGATATTGATTTTATGAAATTTGACATATATAGTTAATAGTTGTAAAGATCTTATGGAACAACCAGCCAGTAATCAACTAGGAGTTGATTCTAACTGACCAAAAAAAAACCACCAGGGCAAATTGGTAGGTGGTTTAAATAATAACCTGGGAGATTCCATTCTGTGACAGGCAAGTCTATTCTGTAAGCATTGATTGGCTGATAATTTCAGTGTGTATATTGAGCTCCATAAATATTCAGCACAATATCCACACTCTTGAATATTCACCATATCAGGAGCACCTCGAGGTGGTGCAATGGTTAGCAAGCTTGTCTCACTAGAACTATTGCAATTCAGTAGTGAGTTTGATCCTCACTGGGCGCTCCATACTTTCGGCCTTGTGCCATATCTAAGCTGCGCTTAGTAAATTACTATATTCACCATATCAGGGAGACAAAAGAAGACAGCCATGTTGAAAGGTAAGTTATTTGACTTCTACAAAGTTGTAACAGATCCACATTTTACTGAAATTGTTAATATTGGGGCACAATAATTTCGACAAAAGGAGCATATAATGCTGAAGATGTGTATTCTAGGTCTGCATTTTGGTTCAAATAATATCTCCTGAATAAAGAAAAAAATCCATTGGATGGTGAATGGGTTCTCCGAAATTTAAGAATTGCTTTGCAGATTTTGTTAACAATTAGGGTTTCTGTTGTGAGATGTGAAAGATCTGTCAGCAAATTGAAATTAGGTATAATACTTCAAAATATTAACCTGGTGCCAGACTTCTAAATGAAATTATAGAATAAAAAAAATTGTCTTGTGCATAAAATATTATTCTATATGACTTCATAAATATTATAACCCACTGCGATATTGATTTTTATGAAATTTGATACAATATAGTTAATAGTTGTAACAGATTCACATTTTACAGAAATTGTTAATATTGGGACACAATAATTTCAACGAAAGGAGCATGTGTCTTCTAAATCTGCATTTTAGTTTAAATATCTTCTAAATAGACAAAAAAAAGTAGATTGGTCCTGGTCAATCTATTTCTGTCTTCAAAAAGCAGTATACAACTTATGTTTTTTCTTTTTTTCTTGCCTTTGACATGATTTGAAATTTGTGGTTCAGAGTATATCAACTCAGAATGACAAATCAGAAAGCCAAGTGTGAATTCCAGTTGAATTCCTTCTATTCACTTACGCACAAACACCCTTGGGAAAGGTATTAATCCATCACTTCCCTCCAGTTATGGGTTAAATAACAGGATAGATTGGGTTCTATAGCCTTGGCTGCCAACCAGTCTACCGCAGAAAGCAATGGCAACTTACTGCAGGATAATCTTCTCTTTCGAGACATGATTGCTCAAGCATGTATCACGTATGGCACTTAACTGACTGACTTACTATAATATTTGGAAACATGGTTAAGGCTTCTACTGGGCATAAAGTGGGGGATCAGTTTTATGTCATTATGAAGTAATAAACTGATCCCTGACTAATTACTACATAATAATATAATACATCTCTTCTCTCTCTAGCCATGAGCCAAATAATAGAACAGATTGGGTTCTATAGCCTTGGCTGGCATCCAGCCTACCGCAGAAAGTAATGGCAACCTACTGCGGGATAATCTTCTGCTCAGTCAGTCATGTTTTTTCTGAGACATGATCCCCCAAGCGTGTATCACATATGGTATTTAACTGACTGACTGAAAGCTGGTCCTGCCCCTTCTCTAGAATTACTAAAGCCAGTGCTGCCCCTTCTTTGGAATTATTTAAGCAAATGGATTTTCATTTTGGGGATTACTGAATGTCTTTATATATTCAATAACTCAATGAGACTAATTGTTGTCAGGTGTGATTTAATATATACTGTTGAGTGCAAGAGAAGTGATAGTAAATGTTGTATAGGAAAACTGAAAATAGGACTGTGAGGACAGTTAACCAAGATTAGTATCAAAACTGAGACAAAATGTGGGACACAATATTTTGAAATATATGCTTACATTAGATTCTCTTGTACTTTTGCATTTTTAGGAGAAATATTTTATCCATCAACAGAGTGCAGAAATGTCTTCAGGACCCA
The DNA here is from genome assembly GCA_037127315.1 of Ascarosepion bandense. Classification (NCBI taxonomy): domain Eukaryota; kingdom Metazoa; phylum Mollusca; class Cephalopoda; order Sepiida; family Sepiidae; genus Ascarosepion; species Ascarosepion bandense. Next base: position 1,663,948 of record JBBBDQ010001471.1, read on the forward strand.
AAATTGAATTTTACAGAAGCTGCTACTGATCTAGATTCTTTAAATGAGGAATTGATAGAATCATATGAAAAGTGCTGTCAAGAAGCACTTAAAGTGGGCAAGAATCAATGTGAAACATGGGGTTTGACCACTGAAAGAAAAATATGTCAAACAAATACACCAGGGAAATGCAACTGATGTTGGATTTGCTGCTGAACAGGAAATTTGTCGCATCATGAAAAATGTTATTGATCGCAGAAATAACTAGAACATTTTCTTTCTAATGGTTGGAATTTCTTCTGGATATGCAAAATATTGTTTCTGGAGATTTTTAAGATGGAAAAATATTTAGGCTTAGTAAATAGCTATCCAGCTGTACACAACTGTTTCCTAAAATCAATGGTTAAAAATTGCTTTGAGCAAGTAAAGCCTGAGGCTCTTGTCAAAGATCATTCTTCTTTGAATGTTGTGGACTGACACAACCGAATCACAAAGGACTGCACCAAATAACAAAAATCACATCACTTGAGGACTAGCAACAGCTAAAAACAGAGTGGTAACATCTTTGGGGACCAAGCTGAAGATGAATAGTGAACCTCCCCACCCAAACAAAAACAAAATCTTATGAAAGTATTAAAAAAAAAAAAAAATACATTTTTCTGTAAAAAATTACCAATAATACTTATAACCAATACATTTTAACTGTAATTGAAGGTAGACAATTGCATTAAAAATATTTAGATTTTGGCATTAAATAACCCATAGAGTTGATATGCCACTAAACAAAAATAACCAACCAACTGCTAAAATGGATAGAACAAGTAACCCAAAGATAAAATAACATAATCAAGATGTTAGCATTCCATGCCACTCCACATGAAAGGTTAGAAAGGAAACCCCCATCAATACTGGAAAATGCAATAAAAGCTACTGAACTTGAGAAGTCTGTTTTCTTAAAAGAACTGTTTTCAAAAAAAAAAAAAAAAAAAAAAAAAAAAAAGCAGTCCTGGCTGCTCAGTCAATGAATGGAATGCCAAATGTTTCCTTATAGGAAAACAAGTAATATTACCATTACCATCCAGATGATAGAGGTAGACCAGACTTATACAGAAAACAAAGACTAAAATGTCAACCATAATAATATAAACCAATTTTCCCAAACCTAAGGCTGCAACTGATTTGGTGATATACATGATTTGGTGATATACATAATTTAGTGCTAGTGCAGTATGCAGCCTATCCAGTTTGAAAGAGTTCTACTTCAGTAAGTGTATATTTATAGATATAAGTATTCAGCTATTTATTAAAACCAATTGTTTCCCATATCACTACCCTGACCAGAGTTATAATGCTTCCTAATAATACACTTTTTAAGGTAGGTCACATACTAAACCACTGACAGAATTTCTTAGGCTATATACTATACTGAGACAGATAATTTCGTATGGTGAATGGGCTTTCTGAAATTTAAGAATTGCTTTGCAGATTTTGTTAACAATTAGGGTTTCTGTTGTGAGATGTGAAAGGTCCATCAGCAAATTGAAATTAAGTATAATACTTCAAAATATTAACCTGGTGCCAGACTTCTAAATAAAAAGTATATAATAAAAAAAATTATTTGTCTTGTGTATAAAATATTCACAAGTTCACATCTGGACAAGCCTCTCCTTCCAATCTCTTATCAGAAATGTCAGTAAGGCCATTGAGAAAGAAGTGACAATGGTCAAAAGAAAAAATTCAAAACCTAATTTGTTAATCACAGTCAATGGAGGTCAATCTGACTATTTTCATCATAAACTTTTAATTACAGGCAAATAACAAAAGTTCGAAGATGACTTTTTCTGAGGGGGTTACTTGCACTTTTATCATTTACTAGCTGTATAGCCCGGCGTTGCTCGGGTGTAATGAAACCTTAAAACTAATCCCTGATCCTGGAGCTCAGACTCTTTGAACGTTGGCACGAAAGACTAAAAAGCAATAGTTGTTTCCAGTTAAAGCAAAACCGTAGATTGAAAGAAAAATGAATGGATGTAAGTCAAATTTTGATTTCCTGCTATCGATATCAAATAGGTTTTTTTCGTCGTAAACTGAGTTTTGAAGGCTAAATAAGTCCTCTGAGTAAATGGTATCATGGCTGAGACTAAGAACTACAATTATACCTACTTAGAACCAAACCCGAAGCAAAAACTAAAATAAAAGGGCTGAAAAAAATACAGACATACAGGCAGATAAACAGACACACACACAAACATCTTACCTTTTATATATATACTATTGATTTTCTGCACTATTGTAAGAACTGCAACCTTGAAACTTCTGAATATCGTTTATGTTTTTGTCTATGAGTGTATCAAATTTGATTAAAATCAGACCACTCCTTCTATAACTCAATTCTTTAGATTATCAATTTTTGATATTTATCGGGGGTACCTCGACACAAAACCTAGCTAAGAACACTCGCAGACGCTTATAGTACAACTGTGTAAATTTTCAAGAAAATCTGTTCAGACATTTTGGAGTCTATAGGTAACGGACACACACACACAAAGTTCCATTTATAAATAAGTTTAGATTTAGATACTATTTGCATTTGAGTTGGTTTTTATATATTATATTAGCCGATTTCTTAATTTTCATTGCAAAACATCTCCGAAATATACAATTTAGATTTTAATATAAGAATTAGCTTCATCCAGCGCATAGAATAAATTGCAGTACTTATTGCAGACATGCGGGACCTACTAAAATGCAGTCATGTATTACTATTTTATGAGGAAAAACTTGTATATCCAATTAATGTTATGCAAACTAATGCTCTTTTAATATTTATGCCCTTGTCTTAATAAGCTGGTATAAAAGATTTCCTTCTCCTGATAACACATAGATAAGGATAGTGAAACTATATTGATCGACATGCACATACATAAATATACATTTTTAAAGACTAACAAATGCCCCGTGTTTATGACATCAGTTTTTCTATGCTTTATCTTAGAGACCACTTCTTCCCCCTGTACACAAAAAATATTTCTCAATGATATATAAGCAAACCTGTACAAATTACAAATTATTGACCAACTAGACCTAACATGGGCACATATATATTTATTTATACCAGTGATTCTTTTTCTTACTTGCACCCCCTTTCAAGTCCCCCACCAGTTTCTGCACCCCCTTTCAAGCCCCCACCAGTTCTTGCACCCCCCTTTCAAACCTTCCACCAGTTCTTGCACCCCCCTTTCAAACCTTCCACCAGTTCTTGCACCCCCCTTTCAAACCTTCCACCAGTTCTTGCACCCCCCTTTCAAACCTTCCACCAGTTCTTGCACCCCCCTTTCAAACCTTCCACCAGTTCTTGCACCCCCCTTTCAAACCTTCCACCAGTTCTTGCACCCCCTTTCAAGCCCCTAACAAGTTCTTGCACCCCCTGACAGAATAGTTGAAAAACAATATTGATCTCATGTACAAAATAACAAAGCCATTGTGTTTCTTTCATTTTTATTCACATAACTAACAACAAAATAATGCATGACAAAAACGCGGATTACTTTCATGTTAGCAAAAAATAAAATGACAGTAACACATGCATGTATTCTGCATGGTGTGTTATGAATGATTATGGTCGAGTAATAAACTTGGTGGCTTTGTTGCCATTGTTTTCTGTTTACGATGACATCAAATCTTGGTGATTTAGTGTTACTAGCATGTTTTGTTGAGGATTTAGTTATTTATGTTCTCTTGGTTTTGATATGAAACTGGCAGGAAAATCCAGTTTTGCACAGGTATGCAGTTGTGAAAGGCACTAGCACAGCAAGAACTTATTTTTTTGCCGGTAAAGAATATGTTTCAAACTAAGAAGCCCAGATTGCTTAAGGCGACCATCAGTGAACTCCATTTGGATTCCACGACTGTTTCTCAGATCAATGAGATCTTCCTTGATGTCACTGTCATAATCATTACATTCTGCAATATAAACTTTTGTGTCAGATCACCAAACAATACACTAGCATATTTTTAATAAACCAATCCTAATGAGTCAGTATCCTCACATCCCCAAGGAACCGACATCACACTCCCGGTTAAGAACCACTGACTTACACATTTATAAAAATACAAAAATCATAAACAGACAAGTAGCCAACACGATATTTCCTGTAAATATTGCCATTATTTCAATAACGATGGTAGTTTTGTTACTTTTTAATAGAGTACAAATGAAGAGGCATTTTTATTATTTGGATTTGTACAAATTGTTTTTCCTTTCAATATAACATCATATACTTGGCTTCATCATTCAAAGTTCCCAAAAACTATCAATGAGAAGAGATTCCAATGAACAAAGAAGACAAACTTATCATCAAAATCAAGAATCTATTGGCATAAACTATCTTTTAATGGTGTATGAATGGATTTGCAGAAAGCACATGAGTTGATGTCAATGTATGGCAAATCAGACAATTGAAAACTTGTCTTTATGCTTGGGATTAAGCAAAGAGTGGCAGGTGAAGAAATAAGAAATGAAGCAAAGTTAAGAGTTTGGAAAAGAGAGGACAAACACAAAAACCGGCATTAAAAGGGGGGGTGCAGAAAAGTGTAAGAAGAAAAAAAAAGGAGGAAAAACTGGGCAGGTGAATGAAGGAAAATGAAAACAAAACCAAGTGAATGATGCAATATGGAGTGAAAACTACGGCAGGGTGACTAAAAGCAATGAATCAAAAGATGAGATGTCCTCCATAGACAAAAAATACATTAGATTATACAGTCAGTTCATGCCAATTTAAAGTCATTCATGTACCAACATGTTAGAACGCATCAAATTTATTAACCAATGTAATATGCTTACATTTCCAATTAGTGCACACTTCAAACTGTCTCTTGAGAAAGAAAGTTTAAATTACTTAATTCATGTCAATTTTGCAACCTTATGAAAATGGCAGATTATAAGGTGTGTGTTGGAAACTTAATGCTTTTTTTTTTATTATTGTAAAGACAAAAATGCCACACAAGCAACAAAAAAAAGTGTGTTCTGTGTATGGTGAAGGTGCTTTAGCTGAGAGAACTGGATGGAAGTGATTGGCTACATTTAGAGTTGGTGATTGTAGCCTTATTGATAAAATATATTCAGACAGAACCCCCCACAACCACTATAGCTGATGACCAAATCAAGACATTAATTGGGAATAACTTGCATTACACAGTATGAAAATTGGCAGAAACATTAAATTTATGAAAATCCACCATCCAAGAGCACTTAGTGAAGCTTAGGTACTCAAATCACTATGTTTGAGTAGTGCAAGATCTGTGTGAATAATTTCTTATATTTCTGTATTTTTTTTTTTTAATCATATCACCCCAAGCAAGGCGGTAACGCCACTGATGCGCAGGGGGCTATGTAAGGGTAAAAAGAATGGAAAAGAGAAAGCCGGAAACCACATCCTAAACAGGAAACAAGGGATGAGCCTCTTCACCCGTTCAATAAATGTGGGTGGAGTGTGAACCTGGCGATAGTTTAGTCTATCTACTCCAATTGAAAAAAAATAATAAAAAAGGAAAAGAGTGAAAAGATTGGAAAAGAGAAAACCGGAAACCGCATCCTAAACAGGAAACAAGGGATGAGCCTCTTCACCTGTTCAATAGATGTGGGTGGAGTGTGAACCGAGCGATAGTATCTTTATAAATGCAATGAAAATGAACTTTTTTTAAGCAACTTGTGATGGGTGATGAGCAATAGATCCTTTACAACAATGTTCAGCAAAAAAAGATCCTGGGGTAAGGGATATAAAGCTTCTTTCAGTCAGTTAACTGCCATACATGACACACACTTAGGCAATCATGTCTCTAAAGAAACATTGATGAGGTAGAAGATTTTCCTGCAGTATGTTGCTATTACTTTTTGCAGTAGACTGGTTGCCAACAAAGGCAATATGTCTTGCTATTCATTCCATATTTGGAATCAGAAAATTCCTAAAAGTATTTGTGCATAAGCGAATGAAACAAATGTGAGTGGAATTCGAACTCGGCTCTCAGATTTCTCATTCTGAGCTGATATCCATTGCACCACCCATGCACATCCTACAAAAGCCACTTCAAAAGCAGATCTTCATCCTAAGAAAGTCACGATGTGCATCTGGTAAGATTAGAAAGAAATCATGTGGTATGAGCTTCTACCAAGTAACCAGTCTATTGATCCTGGAAAGTACTGCTCACAACTGGATGAATATAAAAAAGTAGCAATTCAAGAAAAACACCCAGAATTGGTGAGCAGGAAAGGTTGTTTTCCATCAGGATAATGCCAGACCTCGTGTTTCTTTGGTGACCCAGCAAAAATTGTCGCAGCTTGGCTGGGATGTGTTACCCCACCCACCATATTCATTAGACATTGCTCCTTCAGATTTTCGTTTATTTAGGTACTTGTAACATAATCTCAATGGTAAGAATTTTAATTTTTTAGATGAAATAAAGGAAAACATTATTATGAGTTCTTTGCAGAGAAACCACCAAAATTCTGTAAAGACAAAATTTTTAAACTGAAGAGAAAATGGAGAGAGGTTTTAATGGCATAATTTTGTTCTGTGTTTTATATTACCTTACAAATAGGCATGAACTTTTCCAACAACCCAAAACAAAAGAAAAATAAAATATATCTAAGTGTGGAACCTACACTTTCAAAGAAAAAAAAAGCGGTCAAGAAGATGAAAAGAATGCATAAATATTTATGCATACAGAAAAAAAATACATATGAGTAAGTGGAGGAGTTGCAACAAATAAGATACACACATACAGATAGATAACTGACTGAGGGAGATAGGCAGGTAGGGAGATACCTGCAGAACTGAAAAAGTGGAAATACTTCGTGTTACTTCTGTATTTTTCTTTTGTTCGGACACTAGTTTACATCCTACTAACACACACATTTTATATTTATCCGGAGGTTTTTTCCATCTGAATTTATCCTGCACATTTATAAATCTACCATCCACCCGTGCATTGAATACTGTTGCCATATCTGGTCGGGTGCCCCTGCTATTCTCCTTGGGCTTCTCGACAAGGTACAGCGGAGGGTCTGCAATGTGATCGATACCAACTTAGCAGACCGCCGGCAGTCTCTCTCTCACCGGCGCGACATGGCTTCCCTGTTTCTCTTCTATAAATACTTTCACGGCTTTTGCTCCGATGAACTTAGATCAATGGTGCCCCCTAGGTTCGAATTTGCACGAGATACTAGATTAGCAACTAGATCCCACCCTTTTACAGTGAAACCGATAAAATGCAACCGCAACTTCCACTCCAATAGTTTCTTTTCTCGGAATTCCCTTCCACATGACTACTTCCCCGATGGCTACAATCTCCAGGAGTTTAAATGTAAGGTCAATAGACACCTCCTAACAAACTTGCTTCCATTCTTTCAAACACTCCTCCCACCCACCCAACTATCTATCACCCCCCCTTCTGACATTTCCTATATCTAACCACTCTTTCTATTTACCTTCCCCTATGTAGCCCCAAGCACAATAGTGGCAGTGGGATGCCTTGCTTGGGGTGAAATGATTAAAAATATATATATATATATATATATATGTGTGTGTGTGTGTGTGTGTGTGTGAGAGAGAGAAAGAGAGAGAAAACAGAAAAAAAAATAAAATAAGCTAAAATAAGCCCATAAGTGGAAAAAGAAAAGTTCAGACTCTCACTTCACCATGGAAACTGTTTACTGAAAAATTTTGATGGTAGCAGAGAAAGTGATAAAAAGTAAACAGAAGGCAGAGAAAATTTGAATTTTCCATCAGGAAAGCCATCAGAAACCAGTGAATTGCAAACACATCAAATGACCATAACAAAGACCAAATGTCTCTAAAACGAAGGCAATAGGCATGTAACAACCACCATTAGGAAAGCAATGGCAAAGATTATTCTCTTTCAAAACACCAAATCAATAGCATTGTAAAAACAAATCTGGGATAGCAACTGATCTATAAAACAAAACAAAAAAAGTCTTTGAGTATTGATGGGCAAGCCACAAGATCTAGGTATGAGAACATGAGGCTCATTAACCCTAACAAATGAAAAAACAAAAATTTAAATAAAAAAAGCTTTTGCAAAAAGGTTAAAAGATCAATCACATCAGAGAAGCATTATGTATAAAACTGATAGTCCATACCTTCTGAACACAGTAACTAGGTCATGGTAATGAAAGATTTTACTTTTATTGTCTATATTTGTGATTCTCAACTGCTGTATCATGAAATATAGTTACAATAGACATATATATGTGTGCATATGCAGCAAAGTAGTAATAGTACTGCATTAATATTTGAATAAATGAATGAATAAGTATTAAACTTTTTTTCAATATTATTCAATTATGTTACTTTAAATCAGTCAGTTATGTGCCATATATGATAACACACTTTGGGTGATCATGTCTCAAAAGAGACATGACTGACTGGGCAAAAGATTATCCCATAGTAGGTTGCCATTGCTTTCTGCAGTAGACTGGTTGCCAGCCAAGAACCTAATCTGTCCTATTATTTAACCCATAACTGGAGGGAAGAGATGGATCAATACCTTTCCCAAGGGTATTTGTGTGTAAGTGAATTTAACTGGAATTCAAACTCGGCTCCCTAATTTGTCATTCCAAGTCGATATCCACTGCACCCCAATGCACATCCTTAAATACTTCATTTTAATATTCGTTTTCCAAAAAGTATTTTTGTTCTTTTAATTTAACCTTAAAATCTTTGTTTAAAAATCAAAATTTTTACAAATCTATAGTGAATTAATATTGTCAAAGTTTCCAATATGCAGCATTGAGCATTTGATTTATTGATTTCCAAGCTCTTTGAAAGTATGTTACTCTGAAAATTTTGCTAAGTGTGTTATGATATTTTCATTTGCTCCTAGGTGTGCCATTGCTTAAAAGGGTTGATAAACATAGGGATATGCAAGGAACAGACAAACAAGCATGTCTTTTGGTAAAGAGGCATAAGTAATATTATTGAACTTTCTACAATATAGCTTGCTTTGGTTGTTTTTACTTAGTGGTATATCAACCTCTATGGGTTATTTAATGTTGAAATCTAAATATTTTGTACACAGTTTTTATTTTTATTTTGGAGATAATGTTTTAGTGATACAAATCTTACTAATTAACCCATAGCTGGAGAGAGAAGAGGTGAATTCATACCTTTCCCAAGTGTATTTGCGCTATCCATTACATCACCTGCACATCCACGAAAGGAACAAGATTTAAAAGGCATCAGGGAAATCTAAGATAATGCGACAAGGTAGCTGTACACTATCCTCAAAATGGAGTCCCAAGAATTGTTTCTAGCAATAGAAACAATACTGGATAAAGCATATGGCATACAAAATCATAAGAAGATTACTTTGAAAAAGTTTAAATGCCGAATTGGTTACGTAACACCGCCACTGGAAAACAATGATCATCTTGACAGACAAACGACAAACACACACACTATATATACACTATTGGTCATAATTATTAGGCCACCCCAGTGTGTTAAAAAAATTATGTATTTCATACTCTTTTTCTAGTATTTATTGTCAAGTGAATAATTGTAAATGAAAATAGCTCAGAGGTAGATTTGCCAACTGACGCCAATTCGATTGAGTTTCAATCCTGAGTTAAAAGCAACCAGAGTCTGACCGTACTGATGAGCTTATCTTTACGATTAGACATCCAAGCGCTTTTTACCCAAGATTGAAACCCAACCAAATTGCAGTCAGTCAGTGATTCTATCTCTGAGCTATGGGTGCTCGGTAGAAGGAGGCAGACTTTTTTGTGTGTACATTATCATTATACACACACCCAACAGCTGAGACTGTTGTAATTCATTGCTGAATGAACGATGCATAGATGCTAGAGTAGCTACAGTTTTTCAATGTCTACCATTATATATATATATATATATATATATATATATATAAGTTGCCCATTATGAAAGGAGGATCTTACCACCCTTAGAGGGGATGCAACCAGCATATTCTAAGCTGCACCAACAGGATGGCCACAATGACTCATTGGTATTCTACATTTAGCACCTTGATTGGAATTTGGATATATTCCTACTGCAGTAATTAATTATTTAACAATATAGCTGGGAGGCATACTCTTAACCTTGTTCACCCCAAATTATCTCCCTTGAAGCGGGGGTGGATAGAGTCTGTTTAATGATGGCAGCCCTACTTTAACCAGCTTAAGCTGAACATAACAACCCTTTCCTCTCAGGTTATATACCCCTTTGAAGGAGGGGATGACAATCAAATTTACACACCACCTACTTTGTCAGATGGCCAATGTTAACTAATAGAGGAGAACTCTAAATTAAAGGACAAGAGAAGCATTGCTAATTAGAATTTAAATCATTGGAATCGCTTGATTGATATCAAAGAATTAAAACACGTAGCTTCAAAAGGAAAAGAGTTTTAATATATTCATTAAATTTAAATACATACTACCCTAAAAATTAAAATTATCAAATTGACAACCCAAAGAAAAACCACCTGTTTATTATATATATATATATATATACACACACACACACACACACACATAAACATAAAATAATTAAAATTTCATCTAAATTATGCAAAATTGAAAATATTACTGAAATCTCATTTTAAGAGATATATTTACCAAAATTACTCAAAAATATCTTGAAACACTAAAGAGTAAATTTATTCAATGAAATCACTGTTGGTTTAATCCCAGCTTCCAGACAACTTCAGAATCCCCTGCATCTCTTCTGAACGGACCCCTTGTTTAAATTGATGAATGCTACCATAATCCTTGCATTCAGTTTATCTTTGGTATTATAAGGAGTTATGTTGGTCTTTTGTTCAACAGCACCTCACACATAATAATCAAGTGGGTTGCAGTCTGGGGAGTTAAGTGGCCATATAAAAGTGATGATGCAGGCTCAGAAATTGACTGACAGCCATGACTAGGTTCTCCAGCTTGTGTGGCATGGTGCAGAGTCCTGTTGCCAGACATATGGTCTTCCAGCAGCCACCCTCTTGACCTAGAGCAGCACTACCTTTTCAAGACACTTGATGTAGGTATCTGTATCGAGTCTGAGGCCCTGTGAGAAGATGAATGGAATTATAACTTCATCAATAGTGATCACTCCAAACATCTTTGTAATCACCATTAGTCTCCTCCAACTCTTTCCTCTGCACTATCTTCAGATTGACACCCAAACACTTTAAAACGTTTATATTAGAGCTACTGGCATGAATGCCAAGGAGTACAGAATTATCTTTCCAAATTCATGGTAGAGTGAATTATACCATGGTACTCTTTCTCACAGGTTGTGTCCAACTGATCCTACTACACTGTGGCGTTAACAAAATTTAAAAACAATGTAAAAATCGCAACAATTTACCCATTGCACCCTGTATGTGTACATGAAATATAACAGTTATTGGTAAAAATTAAATCAGACCAGGAAACATAAAATAAAATAAAAAAAAACAAACACAAACATGTAGAGCACTTAAATATTAAAAAAAAAACAAAAACAAAAAACAATATTAACCACTTACGCAACCATGGTTCCAACCAATGTGGTTTCATCAGGAAAAAGAGGTTAATTATATTTCCTAATGACATATTTGTTTATACAACAGGAAGAAAGAAGGAGAGGAATAAAGCAACAGTAAAAAAAATTGGATGGGAAGTGAGAGTAAAAAAAAAAAAAAAAAAAAAAAATTTTTTTTTGTTTTACACATAAGTTTATACAAACATAAAATATCCTTTCTAGTACACTTACAACCAACATAAATTCAAACCTTTCATTTAATGGCTACTTTTGGTCTAGCATTCAGGCATATGCATAAATAAAAAAAATAAAAAAATAAAATAGAATGCAAGTGGTAAAGAAATTCCTCTTGTAAGAACATTTTTGAAGGGGGGAAAACAAAGAATATGAAAGGCCATTAAATGAAGAGGGGCACAAAAAATCTCGAGTTCAAGCCTCAAAAGAACCAACAAATGAGGAATGATAAAAAGAAAAAGAAACATTTGGTTTAACCTTTCTTTTAATTTAGAGGTAAAATCTAACAGAGAAAATATTTTTCCAACTTGCTTAATAAGCATTTCATTTCTGAATTGTACAAAATCTTTAATAGAAACACAGTAAAGTTAACTTACAGTTATACTAGCAATTTGGAAACTATTATCAAAAGGCAAAACACCAGGAATTTCAAGGCTAGTGTGCAAAAAAAATAGTGTTAATAGGAAAATGTGTAATTGTAGGGATAGAAACAAATCTTCACTGAATGAAATTTCTAAAATAGAAGGAGTGGTTTACAAAGTGGAAGTAGTGGATGTAAATGGCCAAATCAAAGTATATGTGGGTTGCACTGAAGGCAGCATCAAGAAGAGATGGTACAATCACAAGTCATCTTTGAAACTGGAAGATTGAGACTGGAGAATCAACTACACTAGACTGGCCAGCCATATGTGGGAATCATAAGAAAAAAAAATAAAAGCCCTAATGTAAGTTGGAATATATTAAAAAAGCCAAGACTTACAGCATTGGGAGTGATGCCTGCAGATTGTGCCAAGAAGAGAAATTTTCATAATTACATATCAAGACCAAAAGAATCTATTAAATGAAAGGTTTGAAATTGTGTCTATATAATAGAAAGTATATTTTTGGTTTGTATGAACTCAGATGAAAGTATGTGAAAAAAAACTTTTACTCCCTCTCCAATTCTCTTTACTTTTGCTTTACCCCTCCCCCTCTGCTGACCTTCCTGTTGTGTATAGAAATAAAAAAAAAAAAATAAGGCCTTAAGAAATATAATTAACCTTTAATTGACGAAACCTCTCCAGTTGAAATCATGGTAGTGTAAGTTGTTAATATTCCTATTTTTTTTGTGTTTTATATATATATATATATATATATATATATACACATACACACACACACAAAAAAAAATTTTTTTTTTTTTTAAATTCATTACAAAATGGATTATCTCATTAACTCGAACATACTTTTAATTTATTTGTTTAAAGATTATTTTTAATGGATACTCTTATTGGTGTAGAATACTGTTTTTTGGGGGGTTTTTTATAATTAAACAGTATATTTATTTACATCTACTGGCCTGAATTGGGAAAAATAAAACAGATCATCTACCCAAATACGAGTATCCATTAAAAATAATGTTTAAATTTCTATTATGATCACTAGGGTAAATCATTTTCATTCTTTTTTGAGTGAGTTTTGTTTCATGGCATATCAACCACTGTAGGTTATATAATACTGAAAAGATGGAGTTTTAAGGTATTTTTTTTAAATGTTCGGTTATAGTGAGAAGGTTGATTTCATCAAATTTTAATGAACATTTTTTGTTTTTATTTTTTTTTGTTTTAGGAAAACTGAAAATATCTTCTAGTTTTGTATTCAAAAATGTTTTGCTGAGAATAATTTTTTTTTTCCTTGAAAAATGTGTTATGGTAATAATTTTTTCTTCAAAAATATATATTTTTCTATAAAAGTATTTTATATATACATTTCTATAAAAGTGTATTTTTATACTTTCATAGTTTTTTGACCCCAGTTTGGGGTTAACTATTTGTCCATAGCTGGGACCCTAACAGGTACTACCACTTCAGATCAGGGTGGGCCTGGGAACAACAACAATTAAGAGGTGGTTCCATGCTCCTCACAACTTCCCAATCAGAGGCCTTGTTGCCGGATACAGTTTACTATCATACCCAGGACCACTCATTCCTTGTGTGAAGCCACTTCTAGTAGTCATGAGTTATCTCTCCAAGTTATTTTTTCACCACTGCTGTATTGAATTCACAACTCTTTGGGCCAAGTCACAGGAACTAACCAACATCTACATCCACTGACCATGTGTTCATGAAGACAATAGTTTGAATAATGTAAATAGTGTAAATACTATCTCATCTCAGAAATATAGACAAATAGAATGATCTATTATTAAACGTCGCACAAATGACAACAAAGATGAGGACAATAGTCCGAATAATGTAAATAGTGTAAATACTACCTCATCTCAGAAATATAGACAAATAGAATGATCTATTATTAAACGTTGTACAAATGGCAACCAAGATGAGGACAATAATCCCAATACTGTAAATACTACCTCGTCTCAGAAATATAGACAAATAGAATGATCTATTATTACTCGTCGTACAAATGGCAACAAAGATGAGGACAATAGTCCGAATAATGTAAATAGTGTAAATATTATCTCATCTCAGAAGTATAGACAAAATCCTTTTTGTTTCCTTTTTCTTTAAGATGTTTTTGCTTGCATGTTCAGTTCATGGTATTATTAGCATCCTTATACTTAGAATCACAAAGAAATAAGTGAAATTTTTAAGGTGTATGAGAAAAGGGGGCTTAGGAAAGTTGATAAACATAGGATAATTTGAAGTGTAACAGAGAAAAAACATAAATAACCTACCTCACTAGCTTGGGTAAATGGTTGGCAGAACAAGGATTAGGCAAGATAGCAAAAAGACAAACCTTAGTATTATAAAGGACTAGAAATTGTAGAGAGACTTGACTGCCCACATTTTTAAGGGACATGGCACATAAATGAAAATCTCTCTGAATAAATTAATGCATTGTATAAAGTGAAGGTATAACATCAAATAAAAGAATTTTAAATCAAGTATTTACCAAGCTTAATTCAGTCTGGCAGATGTGTGTTGTGGTGCAGTGGATATTGACTCGGAATTACAAATCGGGGTGCCGAGTTCAAATTCCAGTTGAATTCCTTGTATTCACTTATGTACAAATACCTTTTGGAAAGGTATTAATTCATCTCTTCCCTCCAGTTATGGGCTAAATAATAGGACAGATTGGGTTCTATAGCCTTGGCTGGCAACCAGTCTATAGCAGAAAGCAATGGCAACATACTGCAGGATAATCTTCTGCCCAGTCAGTCATGTCTTTTTCAAGACATGACTGACCAAAGCATGTTTTACATGAATTCAGTCTGGCAAAAGTGTATACAGGGTGTGATGGATGAATTGTCGCCTACATTATGCAAAAATGAAAATAACACTGCCATCTCATTTTAAAAGATATATTTAACAAAATTATGCAAAAAGTATCTTGAAATACTAAAGAGTAAATTTATTCAAATGAAAAAAAAAAAAAAAAAAAAAAAAAAAAAAAAATCAGCAGTCTCCAGATGACTTTAGAATCTTCTCTAACTCTTCTAGATAGTCTCCTTGTTAAAGTTGGTGAATGTTGCCATAATCCTTACCATCAGTTCATCTCTGGTATTACAAGAAGTTTTATTTGTCTTTCACTCAGCTGTTTAATTAAAAATGTATAAGTGCATGTAAACTGAAAAGAATCTATTTTGCCAGACAATTTTTATTGGTTTATAGAATATTCTCTTAAAACAAAACACACAAAAATTACATATTCATTCTTTCTTTATTTAAAGGGTATCATTTTTAAGAATAAAATGTTTCTCATACTCAGATCTCAATGAGGTAAGCACAATTTCCAACGTGACATTTGAAAGTGAACTGCCCCGTTTCATTAACTCTGTAAAAGTCAGAGATCAATTTTATGCTATATCGATATTATGAACAGGAACCCCAATTCTAAATTAATAAAAATCAATTTCTTTCAATTCTAACAAATGTCATGACTTGAGGAAGGTTTAAAGAACTCTAATCTACAAAACATTTCTTGAAAAATTTTCCTAAGTGGATTAGTCTATTTAAGCATTGAAAAAAGTGTTTTTCCTCCCCACCACTTCGTTATTTCATTCACTTTATCTTTTTGTATAATATTTTTTCCAAATTTGCAGGTAGTGAATAGTGTAATGAATAGTGTCTTGAAATGAAAAAAATCAGAGAGCCGAGTCTGAATTTCATTCAGGTTCATTACATTCACTTACATGCAAAAATCGACCCAGAACGACGAATCAGGGTGCCGAGTTTGAATTCCAGTTGAATTCCTTGCATTCACTTATGCACAAATATCCTTGGGAAAGGTATTAATCTCTCTCTTCCCTCCAGTTATGGATTAAATAGGACAGACTGGGTTCTATAGCCTTGGCTGGTAACCAGTCTACCGCAGAAAGCAATGGCAACCTACTGCAGGATAATCTTCTGCTCAGTCAGTCATGTCTCTTTCAAGACATGATCACTCAAAGCATGTATCACGTATGGCACTTAACTGACTTTAGGATGTGTGTTGTATTGCAGTGGATAGCAACCTGGAATGACAAATCGGGAAGCCAAGTTCAAATTCCTGTTGAAATCGTGGCATTCACTTGCACGTAAATACCCTTGAGAAAGGTATTAATTTGTATCTTATCCCTCCAGCTATGGGTTAAATAGCAGGACAGACTGGGTTCTACAGTCTTGGTTGGCAACTAGTCTACTGCAGAAAGTAATGGCAATCTACTGCGAGAAAATATTCTGCCCAGTCAGTCATGTCTCTTTCAAAACATGATTGCCCAAGCATGTATCATGTATGGCACTTAAATGACTGACTGAATGCTCAAAATGATTTGGGGGGGGGGGGGTCATTTTCACCACAACAAATTCGAGTATCCAACTGCCAGAATTGAGTCTATAAATAGATTCAGTCAAGCGCAACTAGTGGAATTTGGGCACTGCAAGCCCACAAGAAAATTTGAAAACCATATAAAAAAGGGGTATTAGAGCATATTCTATTCCCAACATTAGTTACTTCAACCAATTGACTCATGATTCTATCATTAAAATTACTTTATTTTAATACTCTAAAGCACGGGTTTTCAAACTTTTTGACTTATGGACCCCTATATTAAAAATTTATCCGTGGGTGACACTTGCACCCTGAAAAAAAAAGTAAAATTTGAACATCAAGCTCATGCATGTGTAAAATAATTTTTTGTATAAATAACTTTGACATGTAATGGGCGATTGTGCAAGCTTTTATCATTTGATAACATTAGTAAGTAAAAATAAATATCCAGACATTGAAAATTTATACTTTGAATTTCACGTGATGAGTTAATCCACGGATCCCCTATCTTATCCTTGCGGACCACAGTTTGTAAACCCCTGCTCTAAAAAAAAAAAAAAAGAAAAAAAAAAGAAAAAGAAAAAAATTGGCAAAAACAAAAACAGTGATTTTGTTGAAAAATTCACTCATACAAAAAAATGAAAAAAAATATTGTGTCCCTGAAGCTTAAGCTTCTTTATTTTCATAGTGGTGGTGTCACTGGTGTGCCTGTGTTTGCTTGGGCGGGGAGGTTAAAGTTATCATTACATATCCCTTCCTCTCAAACTCACATCTGAAAGTTTTTTAAAGCAGTATACATTAGAATCTATACTTAATGCTAGTTTTTCTCTACTTTGGGAGGGGATCCATTGTCAGCCATTTACAGATTACAACAGGTTTGCCTATTACCTGGCTCATACTCCCCCGTCTATTTAACAGGAGTAGAGACTTACCCCTTGATTTCGGTTCGATTTCCAGTTCCTTTTAAATTCTTGTTTACTCCAAGTAAACCCTTAATGTTTTCGTGGCCTTATCCCTTTGCTTAGAGAAAAAAGAAAATGATTAAAATGATTATAACATCTTTTAAAATAAAAACCTACAAGAATTTATGCATCATGGAAGATTTTGATAATACATTTAAAAATTAATGCATTTGTATGAATATATATTCATCTTCTTGAACTTAATAAATTACTTTAATTTGCTTTCAATTAAGCATACTCCTCCTTAGAGAGGAGTATGTTCATATTGCCACTCTCAGAAAAAATTATAAAATGATCGAAATATTTTTAAGATGAGGTTGTGAAAAGGATACTTCTACACACAGATTGAATCTAAAAACTTTCTTCCTCTAAAACCATTTAATTTGGCTGCTGGTCAATAATGCTATCATTAATTCCAGTCTTAGCTTTTTACAATATTTGGCTGACCAACATACAATGATGGCCTTAGAATATTCACTCAGGCTGACATTTTTTATACAGACACTTTAAATAAATAAAATGCTAGTCACTCTATACTGAGTAATACCAAGTGACTTCATTATATTATCAATTTACTATAGATTATTACAAAATTGAGCTGGGGCAATCAATTTTCTTATGCTTTACAAACAAATCCTTTTTGTTTTTTTGGTGGATAGGGTTCACTTTTAACATCATTTTCACTCACTCATTTTAATGACCCTATAGCATTTTCAATTCTTCTTTGCAAATACTTGGTCAGTTCTAGAAATGCATAGGTTATATGATGCAAAGCAGTGAAATTATCTTTTGTTAATTTGCCATTTCTTCCAGAAATGCTATTCTAAGATTCTAACCAGTCACAGTAGAGAGAGTAATTTAAAATTGTCTTCATTCCACCCACATCTATTGAACAGGTGAAGAGGCTCATCCCTTGTTTCCTGTTTAGGATGCGGTTTCCGGTTTTCTCTTTTCCAATCTTTTCACTCTTTTCTTTTTTTCTTTTTTTTTCAATTGGAGTAGATAGACTAAACTAAACTATCACCCGGTTCACACTCCACCCACATCTATTGAACAGGTGAAGAGGCTCATCTCTTGTTTCCAGTTTAGGATGCGGTTTCCGGTTTTCTCTTTTCCAATCTTTTCACTATTTTTATTTTTTTCAATTGGAGTAGATAGACTAAACTATCGCCCGGTTCACACTCCACCCCCGTCTATTGAACAGGTGAAGAGGCTTATCCCTTGTTCTCTGCTTAGGATGTGGTTTCCGGCTTTCTCTTTTCCATTCTTTTTACCCTTATGTAGCCCCCTGTGCATCAGTGGCGTTATCGCCTTGCTTTGGGTGATATGATTAAAAAAAAAAAAAAAAAAAAAAAAACTAATAGAACCAATCGCTATCACTTAATCAACTCCAGGGGGCTCTTGTGAGACACCTTCTCAAACTGAGGCCTCCTGTCAGTCTAAGTCAGTCAGTCAGTTAAGTGCCATATGTGATACACGCTTGGGCGGTCATGTCTTGAAAGAGACATGACTGACTGGGTAGAAGATTATCCCGCAGTAAGTTGCCATTGCTTTCTGCGGTAGACTGGTTGCCAACCAAGGCTATAGAACCCAGTCTGTCCTGCTATTTAACCCATAACTGGAAGGAATAGACGGATTAATACCTTTCCCAAGGGTATTTGCGTGTAAGTGAAGGCAATGAATTCAGCTGGAATTCAAAGTGAGATTATATTCATCATTGGCTTGCTAAGCCTGTCACTGTAGATTCCCACACCTGATATTCCTCAGTGATAACATTGCTTAACTTTGGCAATCAAATGAGAACTGGATTTTCAACATGATATGTTTGTAAGCCACTAAATGAGGCCAACTGGAACAAAGCAAATGAGGTAGGAAAAACTGACAATTTTTTTTTTTTCTTTTTACTTCTATGAATTTCTAAATGTTACAAAAGCAAATAATGATATCTGTTGCCAAGAAAACATGGTTAAATATTTACCATATCTTGAACTGATAGATTTTACTCCATTTCCAGAAATGAAACTCTGGAATACCTTGTCAACAAGAAACTTACATTTTGTGGAAGTAGTTTCCAAACAATCTTCTGGAGAAATTGGCATATACTTAAATTGATAGAAATGTGTATGTACAAAGGAGTGGAAAAAATTATATATCACCTAAAGACACCACATAATAGAAACCTAGGTCATATATTAACTCATTTACAAATGAAGAATATATATTTGTGCATTTAGGCAGCAAATTTTCTTTTAAACATGTCAGATTAAATAAATTGCAAACACTAGGTTCGCTTATTTTTAATATTATCCGTTCATACTTATGGATAATCTTTCGCGTATTGCAATTAAAAGATGTCAGAAATGAGCTGTAACGTTGATGGATGTTATTTTCATTCATTTCTTAAGGTACCCAAGTACTTTCAACCTCTTTCCGAGATCAACTTCAGGGCTGTGAGTTATGGTAACAAATGTAACTAGAAAACTGTTGCTAAAAATATAACAGTTGGCAAATTGCTAGCGTTAATTAGAACATGAAAATTATCCAAAATGAAATTTTTTTATATGTTGTAATGTCATGGTCATGTACATGTTAAAGCATGAAAAAACTGTTCTTTTTGCAAACATTTTAGAACATTACTACAGTATTCATAGCTGATTCTATTAATTGACAGCTTAAGTGTTTTAATGAATATTGCCTCGAGAATCTGTAGTTTGCTTTTGCTGTTTTCTTGGTGTAGGATAGTTGTATTATCGATCATTATTTTTTTTATAATGTTTGCAATTTATTTAATCTCACACACACACACACACACATATATACATATATATATTTATTAGTGCAATATATTTATTAAAATTTGCTACATTTATTGAGGAAAGAGTGCTTACTATCAGGGAGAGAGTGTGTAGATATCTAAACTTATTTATAAATGGAACTTTGTCTCTGTGTGTATGCGTATGTGTCTGTGTCCATTACCTATAGACTCCGAAATGGCTGAATCGATTTTCTGGAAAATTTACACAGTTGTATTATAAGCGTCTGCAAGTGTTCTTAGCTATGTTTTGTGTCGAGGTACCCCCGATAAATATCAAAAATCAATAATCGAAAAAATCAGGTTATAGAAGGAGTTGTCCAATTTTAGTCAAATTTGATACACTCATAGACAAAGACATAAGAAACAATATTCAGAAGTTTCAAGGTTGCAGTTCTTACAATAGTGCAGAAAATCAATATATATATATATATATATATATAAGGCAAGATGTTTGTGTGTGTGTCTGTTTATCTGTCTGTATGTCCTTTATACAAATCCACAATTTTTATCCGATTTTCACCAAACTTCACACAAATATTCTTTAGGCTGAGTCTGAGCTCCAGAACCATGGATTAGTTTTAAAGCTTTCATTACACCCAAGCAACGTCGGGCTATACTGCTAGTAAACCATATGGGCCTAGAAATCAACACTTCACATTGTGTGTGCCTATCTATGTGCACATACATAAGTGTACCCCTGGCATAAAAAATGATGACCAAATATTTGAGAGGATTATTAGTTGTTTCTTCACAGGTTTATTCTCCTGAGCGTCACAATAGGGAACATAAATATGATGATTGAAAAAGTAACTCCTTATTTTATTTAAGAAGGACCAGCCAGGTGTCCTGACAACACTGTCACCTTTTTCTTTGGGGTTGGTGAAAGGAGAAAGTCTACTATACCAAACAAAGACTTTGGAAGAAGGGCAAATACAAGAAGTTATGTCCACCATCAGTTGGCATGATTCCTGAGTAGCTCAAGAAGCTGGTAATGGTGCTAATATCAAATTTTAAATAAAACCTAATACTAAAAACTTTTCTCTCATATTGATTTCTTGTAAAAATTATAGTTAACTAGTATTTTAAAATGAGGAGTTACTTTTCAAACACTGATATATATATATATATATATATTTCTTCAGAAATGAATTCAGTTCTTTCTGTGACTGGTGTATGTATACACTTCTTACATACAATATGTTAAAATTTCCCTTCTCTGATTCCATGCACCTATAGCTTAGGGGGCAGCGACTTCAACTGACACCAAATCAGTTGAGTTTTGATCCCGGCTAGAAGTAAGTGGATGTGTCTAGCCACACTGACAAACTGTGATACAGCGAAACAGGCTTGTATATAGATGACTAATATATCACTTGGTGGCTTCCCCTATTTTGGTTCTTTTTACTGTATGTATGAGTGAGTATTATTGTATTGTTGTCTAAAATCTGTCTGATATTACCTACATGACTATACTTTTCGAAAAAAATGTTGTTTAATTGAACTCTGATCAGAAAGGTGACAGTAAGTCTACGGGAGAGCGTGGTTGTAGAAAAACCAATATATGTAGTGGGTTTATTATTAGTACCAGAGATACAATCTCTGAACAGGCATGTAAATTGATACACTACATTGCTTTTCAATAATACTCATTCATACACACAGTAAAAAGAACCTTCAGATATTGGAGGCCAACTACATTAAATTTCAACAACCCACACTTAATAAAATCACGTTTAAATCTTGTCATAACACATTACATTGAATTTAAATATATGGTTCTGTTAACATTTCTGGCTCTCACGCGGTGTGACATCATAGAACCGCATTACAAATTTACGAGCTGCGTTTGCTATTTGGTAACTTATCGTTGCTTAGCAAAGTCTTATCTCAACACAAGATAAAATTATCTTTGATGGTGGATGTTTTTATGTTAACGTCCCTGTAACCTCTCTGAAGATGGCTCATGTGAGCAGAAAGCTTAGAACCAACTTAATAAAAAAAATTATCCATATGTTGAAGAATTTTTGTCTTTATTTTCACCTGAAATTAAAGCCAAAATACGATGTTTAAAACGGCTCATGATTAAACATAGACCATTCATTGTCTCTTATATTTAACAGTATATGTTTAGAAAATTATCTGCTGCCTTGATACACTATATATATATATATATATATATATATATATATATATATAAACAAGATTAGAATTATACTCGTCTTGAAAACTTTCCTCAAAAACTATCGTATGAAGGGAAAAATGGTTGTAAAGAAAGAAAGAGCTTAGGGCATGAAAGTCAGTCAAAAGTGTTTGGACCGAAATCAGTACAAAGACCAAAGAAAAAACACGACACGAGTAATCATCTAACAGAAAGTGCTCAATACAAAAGTAGAGCAAACTAAATAGCATCTAATGAGCCAGACGAACCTACGTAGGTTTCACATAAACTGATCGACAAGGAAAGCTGACCATTTAAAAAAATCTCTGAAGAAGCTTGTTAAAGTGAAACATCAATGACACTTTTCCCTAACTGTTCTTTACTTATTCACATTATATATATATATATTTTTTCTAATCATATACTATTAAATGTAAGAGACAATGAATATCTATTATGTTTAATCATGAGCCGTTTTAAACATTGTATTTTGGCTTTAATTTCAGTTGAAAATAGACAAAAATTCTCCAACATTTGGATATTTTTTATCAATTTAGTTTTAATATTGGAGAATTTTTGTCTTTAATTTCACCTGAAATTAAAGCCAAAATACGATGTTTAGAATGGTTCATGATTAAACATAATAGATATTCATTGTCTCTTATATTTAACAGTATATGTTTAGAAAATTATCTGCTGCCTCGATACACTAAATATAAGTTTTGTTACTTAGCTGATTGAGGTTACCTTTAGCATTCTAAGTGCAGAGTTTTATAGATGAAACAAGGCCAGTATACTCAAACCTTCAGCTATGATGACTTGTGATTTGGGGTTAGCACAACCAATGATGGCTTTGAAACAGTAGTCTAACCAATTTCACTTACAAGGCTTGAGTCAACTCTTGGTATTATTTGCAGGCACTTTCCAAAGGTATTACATGCTGGGATTGCCTCCTCAGACTGATATGATCTTATCTTCCTGACAAATCAACCATTCTGAGATTTGAACCAGATTCTCATGGTCAAAAAGTGAATGTTATAACCACTCAGCCATCTACCAATATATAGAAAAGTAACACATCGCACCTTCTCAGGCTAACATTCTCAGCTGACATGAAGTGGAAAGACTATATTGAATCCATTGTGAGGTCAAAAGGTTAGGAAGTTGATAATTTTTCTTTCCAAAATCTATCACATATAGATATGAGTCTACTATTCACCCAAGCTTAAAATATTGCAGCCACATATGGTCCAGTGCTTCTGCTATTTACCTTGAGATACTTGATAAAATTCAAAGAAGAATCAGCAATATTACTGGTCTTGATCTATGGGCTCAGCTTTAGTCACTCCCCTACAGCCATAAAGTTGTCTCCCTGCACCTTTTCTATAAATACTTTCATGGTAATTGTTCGAATGAGCTCTTTGTTATGGTACCTAGACGTTTTAAAATTTTGGCCGAGTACTAGACTGGCAACAAAATCTCATCAATTTACAGTTGAGTCGGCTAGATATAACCCTAAGTCCTATACTAAGTTTCTTTTTTTTTTTTTTTTATACTTCTCATTAGTGGAACTCCCTTCTGGCTCCATGTTTCCAGCCAATTTTAATCTACCACACCTACTGTGCTGATTACTTATTTTTTGCCTGCTCATTAGAAATGCTTTTGTTTCTAATTCTTCCACACCCAGATACCCTGGTGTATTTACTGCTTTTCTTGAGGGTGAAATTGATGAAAATATTACATGCATAGATAGATACATACATAATGGTGAGCCATTTGTATTTGAGGATACCCATCTACAAGAGCAGCTAGCTAATCCCCATTGCAGACACCTGCTCAGGCACACTTGTGTTTATTCAACATCCAGAGCTGACCTGTGGTTTATACTGCAACAATGCTGAGTGGATCTTAGTTACAGTTTCTAGGAGAGAGATTGTGTCACCGAGCATGAACAACAGTCTGAACAAAGCCAGGATGCTCAAACCCTCGGTCATGATGACTTGTGACTTCAAGCTAGCACAACCATTGACAACACTAAAATAGTTCTGTCTACCCGTGGTATGGTTTTCAGGCACATTCCAAAAGGGACCACACACTGAAATTGCCTCCTCCAAATCAATAACATCAATAAGTCACACCACTGGTAAATCGGCCACATGGTGACATACATGCATACAGATCATCAACCCTTGAGATTTCACTCGCCCGATCGACTCAGTTGAGTAAAAACTTAATTGGGCAATTAAAGTTTATCGCTTTACTTGTGCATGGTCAATTAAAAATCTCGCAATGAAATGTGTCCCTTCAAATATAGAAAAAGGAAATCTGATTCTTTTTACAACTAAAAAGTATGCCATTGAAGATTCAAAAATTACTTAGAATGACCTACAATGACATTTTTGAACTCTCTGGTCTTATGCATGGCTCCTGATTTACATCGAAATGTGTGATGACATCCCAAAGCAAGATCTGACAAATATAATTTAGATTGATAAGCTCCTGTCTTGCTTCTATCATCCTGGTCAGTGTAAACATTCATTTAATTAATGCTTCCAGAGTGGAGCCAAAATGTCTGTCGTTTAGATTAAAGATGCTCACAGATTTTTTTAAACTCATTTGGAAAAATATTATCCTTGACTCAACATCTATATTTCCTCCCCACTTACGAAAAGTAAAAAGGAACATTTGAAAGAAAGAAAAAAAAATACACATACATCTTTCAACCACACACAAAAAAAAAAAAAATTTATACAAGTATTTTTTTTATACAAAATCATTGAGAAAATCAAATTTGTTATTTTTTATCATCTATGAAATGGAGGTTGTAGTCAAACAGAAAAAAGAAACTACGAATTTAGGTACCTCCACTCAGTTGCCAAAAAAATATAAAAACAGCATATCATGATGTTAAAAAGGCTCAAACTTAATAAAAACAAAGTTTTATCATCAAAATGTTTATGCTATTATTAAGAGGAAAGATAAAATTTTGTTGTTTTTATTTTTTTAATTTTTTAAATCCTTTCTAACACATTTGAAATTTTAATTAAAATTTCATTTTTTGTTTTCCATCAGCGATTCATGCCATGTTTACATAAGGCGGATATTAAGAAAATGGAGTTGGTTGAGTTAAATGATTTTGGGGCAAGTAAATTTTCCCTTGCTCTCGACCGCCAGTCGGGTGATTTCTTTTTCAAATCTCAAAGGCTGCTTATCATACATGATAAATAAAAATACCAAATAGGGTAGAAAACAAACTTTAGAGAGACAAAAGCAACCAGTGCGCAATAGCGAGCAAATATTATTATTATTCATCAGCTGCAGAGCACTGTCATGAATGACAGTTGTTATTTTTTTTTTTTTTTTTTGTTTTGACTGATTTTATTCCTGGCCTAGTCCAAATTGTTTATTAAAACTTATTTGAAAGAATTCTTGCTGCGTAAATATACCTTTTTTTTTATCATTGCACTCCAATCAAAGCAATAAAGTCACTTGAATGCAAGAGGTTACTGAGTGTTAAAAAATGTGAGAGCAAAAAAAATAAAAAAGGAGAGAGAATAATAAAAGAGCAGGAATTAGAGAAGGCAGAAGATAACAACTGACATTGCATCTAAATTTTTGAAGATCAAAGTTGATTAGAAAGAAACTGGAAAAGAGTTCAACAAGCAAGGAATGGAACTGTTAACATAGAACTTACATTTCCATCAAGCAATTTCAACTGTAAAATAAGGAGACATTGCCACCAATCTAGTCAGTAAGTGTCATACAATGATACACGCTTAGGCAATCATGTCTCAAATGAGACATGACTGACAGAGTTGAAGATTATCCCACAGCAGGCAGGTTGCCATTACTTTTTGCAGTAGGCTGGTTACCATTACTTTCTGCAGTAGACTGGTTGCCAACCAAGGCTAAAGAACCCAATCTTTCCTGCTATTTAATCCATAGCTGAAAGGAGAAGCAACAGATTCATACCTTTCCCAAAGATATTTATATGTAAATGAATGCAACGAACTCAACTCCAATTTCTTGTCTCAAGCTGATATTCACTGCATCACAATATACAACCAATGTACAACTGAGCTTAAATTCATAAAGTTCAGGTACCAAAGAGGAAAGCTCATCAGAACAATGAAAATATTTATAGAAAAGGTATGCTATGACAGTGGGAATGTGAGTGAAGCCAAGATGCCAGGTCGGAATCAATAACACTGCAAATTTTTCTTTGGATTTCATCAAGAATCTCAATACATAGTAGGAGCACCAGATCGGATGTGGCAGCAATATTCAATGCATAAACAAATGGTAGATTTATAAATGTACAAGATACAGACTCTGGAAAGATAAGTAGCATGACATAGTTAACCAACTTTCCTAGCAGCAGACCTAGCAATTGGTTCAATATAAACTGTCTACTTCATGTCAATGGAAGACATTAGCCTGAGAAGGCTAGTGTCTTCTGTTGACATGAAGTGTCATTCC
This sequence comes from Ascarosepion bandense, assembly GCA_037127315.1. Classification (NCBI taxonomy): domain Eukaryota; kingdom Metazoa; phylum Mollusca; class Cephalopoda; order Sepiida; family Sepiidae; genus Ascarosepion; species Ascarosepion bandense. The sequence continues at coordinate 1,690,888 of JBBBDQ010001471.1, forward strand.
CCTAGAGCAGCGATTCCCAAACTGGGGGGGGGGGGGGATTTCCACCTGGGGGGAAATTTGAAGCTACCAGGAGGAAATAACTACACTACCTACTAAATAAAAAAATCTCAAATTGACGCATTGAAAATCCTCATTCTGTTTTCCACAACCTACCTTTGTGAGTCAGAATTTTCTACTATACTAACAATCAAGCCCAAAGCACGAAACTGACTGGAGGTGGAATGTGACATACGTTGCACACTTGCCAAAACTAACTTTGATATTGATACACTGGTGCACAAAAAGCAGCATCATCCTTCTCACTAATTTAATTCTGAAGTAGAAGAGCAAACAAAGGTTCTTTTATTTGTTACTAACCGATCTCTATGGCTATGCTTAGTTGTTACTAACTGCTCTCTATCCACTTTACTCTGTAACTATAAGTTTATCAGTATATTTGTACATTTAAAAAATAAATTAGTAAATAGTCTGTGTTTTTTAACTGCTCTTTCTCTCATACACCTGAAGAGGGAAATCTGGATTGTTAACTGGGTGTAGGAGGAAGTTACAGAAAAAAGTTTAGAAACCACTGCCCTAGAGGTTGGCATCAGCTAAGCTGATGGAAAGCAAATAAGGTTCTCTTAGACAATTAAAAGTAAATGGTTTTTATTCTAGAGGTATTAAAATTAACAAGCCATTTTTTGCCCCAGTTAACAAGAAACTTTAGATAAGTCATTTTTGAGATCAGCTATCAATTTGCCCTTTTATAAGTGTGCGTGCGTGTTGTGATGATTCTTAGTGCCAAAATTGCCGTAGAAAAACATTTTAGGCAAGCAGGTTTTTTTTGTCATAAAGTGTTTTAATATACAGTTCGAGCATTAATAGAATTAATGTGGGGAAGATGACATCACAATAATGAATGAAGACACACACACAATAATGCCTTCATGAAACTTCAAAGTCATAATAACCCTGCTCAGATAGAACTTATAAAGAAACTGTCCAAAAACATAAACTTTGGACATCTTATTTATAAATTTTATATGGATGTGTGACACCTTAGACACAAATTGGAAAAAAGTAAGAAAATGACAGAAACCTTGTTGGTCGATTTCAATAAAAACATGTTTGAAGCATGTGTCATAAATAAGCAAATGTTTTATAAATTTTTCCTGTTGTTGTTGTTATGATTTGTATGCACACACATTTTTTTTTTCCCTGTGCTCAAGTTAAAACATGCTGTACCATCAGTAAGTATAGAAAATATTTTTTTCTATCAACTAAATTATTGTAGTATTTTGAATGTATTTTTCCAGTTATTCGTCTTGTACTCTGTTCTTTAAAGAATTGGGTTTTTTTCACCCCCCAGGGTCATAAATGTCTTCAATCTGCCATAAGACTTAGTATCACCAGTGCAAAGTGCATGACTAGTACAGAAAAAAAGTTAAAAAAAAAAAAATGAAAAAATTTTGGTATATCATATGGGTAAATTTGTTTATATTTTTTTTTGTTATGTTGATGCAAGTAGAGCAGTTAAATGAGAAAAAATAAGATTTCCATTCTGCCATGATAAAACAAATCACAATTATATATATATATATATATATATATATATATTATAGGTAAATTCCAAGTTCATTAAAAAAACAAAATAAAGAAAAAAAAAACTTATCATCTAAAACCATTTTTCAGTGGTGCACAGGAAATGATTGAAAAGGCAATATTTTAAAAGTTCCATTTTTTTTTTTTTTTTTTCATTCAGTCAGTCAGTTAAGTGCCATGTGCGATACACGCTTGGGCGATCATGTCTCGAAAGAGACCTGACTGACTGGGCAGAAGATTATTCCGCAGTAGGTTGCCATTGCTTTCTGCGGTAGACTGGTTGCCGACCAAGGCTATAGAACCCAATCTATCCTATTATTTAACCCATAACTGGAAGGAAGAGACGGATTAATACCTTTCCCAAGGGTATTTGCGTGTAAGTGAATGCAATGAATTCAACTGGAATTCGAACTCGACTTCCCGATTTCTGGTTCCGAGCCGATATCCATTGCACCACAAACGCACATCACTTCCATATATTCTCATTTTGAAGATATAGCAAAAAATTTTCATAAGAGGTCCAAAAAACAGAAAATAATCATCCACGTCCTGAAAAGACAGGGCATTTTGAAGTTTACACTTCTTTTTACTGTGTGATAACATAGCTAATGCTCATGGACATTAATAATTACTGAAAGATTGAATGTGGTTTTAAGGAATTATAAAATAGAGGCTTAAAATAAAATCATATTTGTGCTTCTTCTCTGTACCATGTTCCTTAGGGATGTAGGTGATCATGGCACTCTACAATTTCCTGTCCTCTGTTGCTTTTAACAAATTTTGTATTTTTGTTCTTGTTCTATGTGACATGTCCCTTCAGGACATAGGCAATCATAGCCCTCCACATCTCCCTATCCTTGTAGCTCTTAACACTTTCTCTTGTTACCCCTCCCAAACCCTGCTCTGCCATCAATGTATTCTTAAATTAATGCAAATTATAATTTTTCTTTCTTTTGTTTACCAGTAAATGACTTTTTACGCTATCCCTTTTCACAAATATTTATCTTCTAAAGTCAAAATTTTCATCCATCTTTACAAATGGCACAAAGATTTTTATTATAAAAGCTCAGGGTTTGTTTTTTTTTTTCAACTTTTAAACAAAATCACTTGGGCGATCAGGTCTCAAACAAGATATACTGACTGGGCAGAAGATTTTACCACAGTAGGTAGCCATTACTTTCTGCAGTAGACTGGTTGCCAACCAAGGCTATAGAATGTAATCTGTCCTGCTATTTAACCTATAGCTGGAGAGAGAAGCAACGGATTAATAACTTTCTTAAGGGTATTTGTGCATAAGTAAATGAAACAAATTTGACTGGAATTCAAACTCTGCTTTCTGATTTCTCATTCCAAGCAGATAACCACTGCACCACAACGCACATCTGCAAATACAAAACTTAAATGACTACCGAAGCTGCTGGTTTAATGCCAAATGAAAACCTGTAACAACATTTATGCTCCATTTCTCTTCAGAACATGTGTGGTCATGGCTCTCCACAACTTTGTGTCTTTTGTCGGACTTAGCAATGTTTGTTTAACAGGTGAAGAGGCTCATCCCTTGTTTCCTGTTTAGGATGCGGTTTCTGGTTTTCTCTTTTCTAATCTTTTCACTTTTATTTTTTTTTCCAATTGGAGTAGATAGACTAAACTATCGCCCGGTTCACACTCCACCCACATCTACTGAACAGGTGAAGAGGCGCATCCCTTGTTCCCTGTTTATGATGTGGTTTCCGGCTTTCTCTTTTCCAATCTTTTTACTCTTACGTAGCCCCCTGCGCATCAGTGGCGTTATCGCCTTGCTTGGGGTGATATGATTAAAACAAAAAAAAACAAAAAAAAAACAAAAAAAAAAAAAATTCCTGTTCTGCCATTCATTTACACAAGCGTGTTAGGTAATGATCATGTCTCTCCACAAGTTTCTATCCTTTGTAGCTTTTAGTCATGAGTGCCTTTTTACTATTCCTTCCATTCTCTGTTGTCATTCATTTACACAATCTTGCTAGGTTGGGAATCATGTCTCTTCACAACTTCCTATCCTTTATAGCTTTTAGCCATGTTTGTCTTTTCACTATTTCTCCCATTCATTTACACAAGCTTGTTAGGTAGGTGATCACGGCTCTCCACAACTTCCTATCTTTTGTAGCTGTTATCAATGTTATCTTCTTACTATCTCTCCCTGTTCTGCCATCCAGTTATACAAGCTCATTAGTTAGGTTGTTGTTTCCCCCTCTGTTACTTTTACATTCAATGCCCTGTAAGTGTCAAGTTTTCTAAACCTTCTTGGCTTATTCTATGTCTCTTTCTGATTCTTCACATAAATGTCCTTTTAGTTTCCAACTTCCCTGTTTCTCACATATTCAGTCCATGGTATTGTCAGTATCCTTTTGAAGAATAACATTTGTGTCGTATGAAGTTGCTTATTCATCTGAGGACATTCTCCAGCATTCACTGACCTGTCAGAGGATTCATAATACATAGTAGTTCAGCACAATTTTCTTTAACAAATGTCTATATTTTATTTCTGAGATGAGATAATGTAACTTTTTTTTTTCTTTTTTTTTTTACAATGTTCAGACTATTGTGTATATAACTTTATCATCATATTCATGACGTTTCAGCCGTTGTATACTAGGGCCTTCTTCTTTAGATGATATATACACTGTAATTTTGAACCAAACCCTTTTAGATGATGGGAGTACAGATTAGATTGTTCTATTTCCATGTTCCATGCCTTTTTTTTTTTTTATAGATATTTCAGTTTCAGTTAATTACCTTTAGTAACACACCGCTTTTAAGGAGAGCAAAACTTGGAGAGTTATGTTGAAATATGTAAATATCTTTAAAACAAACTTAAAATATTGGTATCAACTCTTGGTCTGACCCAGTAGAATCTTCAGTTATTTTAAACCTGTCAAATAAAATATTATCATTTGTCTTCAATTAAGAAGATGTGTGTTTGTGATAGTAGTGAAAGAAAATTTACTCCCTTAGTGAGGAAAAGGACAGAAATGGCGTCTGATCTTTTTTGCAGACAAAAATGATAAGGAAGAAGGAGAATCAATGGTTGCAGTGAAAAAGAGAAAGTCAGAGAGTAAGCAAATGCCTGTCTCATGAACGTGGAGACCAGTTGACAACTGGATTCTCTTTGGTAAGAAAGTGAAACTTCACGCTATTTATTGGTTTCAGATATTTGGAATAGGCTCTGATTGTAGGTTTTTCTTTAAATTCTGATTGGTTAATAAATGAGAAGTTGTTTACGATGATGTCTGCACACAGTAATTTTGTAAGCCAACTGTCACATGGAAAGAGTTTTTTTTTATTGGTGTAATGATAATATGTATATGAAGTTCACTTAAAAAATTTCATATGAGCTCTTGGTCTGACCCAGTAGAATTTTCTGTCATTTTAAATCTGTCAAAATACTATCATTTATTTCTCTTCAATTATATACTTGCAATTTACAAATATGTGTGTGACAGAAGCAAAAGAGGCATGTTTGTGAACACCAGTTACATCCTGGTTTTTCCTGTTAATAGCAGGACAGTTTGGCATATCTAACTAGATACAGGCCTCTCTGCAACAGGTCAAGATCCAGGTCTTTGTAAGATACATTATGTCAATAAAAGCTGGGGAAAACAGCAGTAGGAAAGACATGATGTCTTGTGAAGGCAGTTCTGTAAGCATTTTGTTTCACATGTTGGTGTTTTCCGAGGCAGTGTCATTTTTCCCCATCTCTATCCCCTCTCTCCCTATTATACCCATAGTTGCTGAGAGAGCAATTGGTTGGGTGTTTTCCCCAAATTTCAACAGATTCTTTGCTTACACTACAATATTATATATATATATATATATATATATATATATATATATAATCTCACAGATTAAATAAATTGTAAACATTTTCTGCTTATTTTTAATAAAATCTGTTCATACTCACGGATAATCTTTCGCATATTATAATTGAAAGATGTCAGAAATGAGCTGTAACCTTGACAGATGTTATCATTTATTTCTCAAGGTACCCAAGTACTTTCAATCTCTTTCAAAGACAAGATCATCTTCAGGGGTGTGAGTCATGGTAGCAAAAAATAACCACAAAACTATGTTGCTAAAAATTACTGTAAATTTTTTCTACTTTATAATGGTTGACAAATTGCTAGCGTTAATTAGAACATGAAAATTATCCAAAATGAAATTTTTTTATGTTGTAATGTCATGGTCATGCATGTGTTCAAGCATGAAAAAACTGTTCTTTTTGCAAACATTTTAGAACCTTACTACAGTATTCATAGCTGATTCTATTAATTGACAGCTTAAGTGTTTGCCTCGAGAATCTATAGTTTGCTTTTGTTGTTTTCTTGGTGTAGGATAGTTGTATTATCGATCATTATTTTTTAATATTATTAAAAATAAGCAGACATAATGTTTGCAATCTATTTAATCTGACATATCTAAAAGAAAATTTGCTGCCTAAATACACAAATATATACAGTGTAACCCTGATATAAGTGAGTTGTCGGGACCAAATAAAAGTTCTCTTATATCCGGGTTTGGTCTATTTTATATACATTACCACAGGCTCTAATTTGGGGCCAGAGAAAATCTATCTTATATCCGGGTCTCATATATATATATATATATATATATATATATATATATATTACACACACACACACACACACACACACAGTGCAAAAAAAAATAAAATGAAATAAAATAAAAATGTGTACAAACTTTAAATGATTGTAAAGTCAGTGTTTATTAAAATACATATCATTTTCAAAATTAATTAGAATCTACAGACATTATTTTATTGTTTTGTCAATGCCTGTTTTCAAACTGATGTCCATTCTGATCCAGGCACTTCTGGAATCGCAAACATCACAAAACAATTCGTTTGATATTGGTGTGCATTCTCATTTGATGGTGGCTCTCAATTTAGCAACTGTTGCAGATTTTTTAGCATAGACTTTCTTTTATGTATCTCCATAAAAAAAGTCTGTCTAGTGGTATGAGGTCTGGCAAACGTTGAAAGTATTCTACAAAATTCCTTTATCTAATCCACCTCTTTGGCAAGATCTCATCAAGGAATGATCTAACATCACAATAGTAGTGTGGGGTGCCCCATCTTGCTGAAAATAAAACTCCTCATCTTCAAAGTTCTCTCTAATGCTTGGCATGACAGACTTTTGCAGTGTGTGTATAAATTTTCTTTTGGACACCCTGTATATACAGAAAGGGGATAAAATAATGGAAACATCTTGAAATTTCAATTTGGCTGTAATTACAGCTTGGGATCGACTTGTACAAAGTTTGAACTGTTTCCAGAAAAATTTATATCCATTCTTCAGCTAAAACAGTCTCCAATACTTTCAATGGAGATGTAGAGGATATCAACTCCTCACTTGTTTTTCTAAAATGAACTATAAATTCTCAATTATGTTTAGATCTGGGGATTGTGGAGGCCAGATAAGATGTTCTACTTCACTAGAATGTTCCTTGTTCAGCTACAACTTTAGCCATATGAATGGGTGCATTATCATTCTGAAAGATGGTATTTCCCTCCAGAAACATTTCCTGAACCATAGGATGAAGTTGATCACTTAAAGTTATTAAATACTCCTGACTGCTGATTTTAATAAACTTATTTAAATAATATCTGTAAAAAAAAAAACAATTTTAACTAAAAAGTGAAGTTTTACTAAACAACAAGCATAAAAATAGACAAGCTTTTGACAGTTTAATCAAATTTTCCAAATTATGCTATTATGGTACAAAGTGTTTCCATTATTTTGTCCGCGTGTGTGTGTGTGTGTGTGTGTGTGTAGACATTTGTAAGTATATAAAAATCAAAATAAATTAGTAGAATTAATACTTTCTTAAATTTTGAAGAGAATCTGTACAAATGTTTTGTTTTTTTCTTCCTGAAACTCAATTCTACAGTTGTCTTATTTTTAAAAAGATACGTCAGATGTGATTATTTTATTGATAAAAATATCAAAAGGTCGAGATACAAGTGCTAATCTTTTATAATGGACATCATAATACTTTTGATGGATTTTAAGAAAATACAAACAAAAGAGAAAAAAAAAACAGTGAGGAAGGAGGAAAAAAAAAACAAGTTTGTGATGTATGACAGCCCAAACTTTTCCTACTTTTGAAATTAACATCAAATTCAGAGCTGACAAAATCTCTTAGCAAATCAGAGATGAAGACAGAACAAACATTTCTGCACAAATTTAAAGACTTCAGCTACTTACAGTATTTCACAACTTATGAAAACTGTTTAAACACCGCCTTCACTCAGTCTTTATTATTATTACAAGTGGGCCCATGTCATCAAAAATGTTGGCTATATATATATATATATATATATATATATATAAAATAAAAAGTGTGAGAAGCCGTGAATGTTTTCTTTAAAATATATATTTATTGTTTTGGTATTTATACAAGTTATGGAGTATTAATGGGTCAGGATTTGCGCTACACGTGTTTCGAGTCTAAAATTGACTCTCTTCAGGTGAACAATTCATTGTTTTACGTTTGGGTTTCTCATTCTGTTTAAAGTTAATAGGAAGTATGTGAAAAATAAATAAGAACAGTAAAAAAAATAAAAAAATAGAAACAGTAAAAAAATAGTAAAAACAGTAAAAAAAAAATAAAAAAATATATAATAAAATAAAATAGAATAATGTGAGTTCAATGCTGTTTGAATTGGCTCTTTTCTCTGTCAGCATGTGTCCTAATGGCTTGACCAGTAAATAAATAAACAAACAGATGAAAGGGTCAAGTGCTGTCTTAAGGCATTCTGGTGACTCTTTATTATCTTATGGGTTTGGTGATATTTTGTGTCTTTGTGTTAGAGTGTGTGTGTGTGTTTGTGAGGGTCTCTTATTATGTCCATTTGTGTGTGTTTTTTTATTATATATATATATATATATATATATATAGAGAGAGAGAGAGAGAGAGAGATAGATAAATGTACCTACTACTATCTTACATTAAGACACAAGAAAAGAAAAAAAAGAAAAAAATAATAAGGCACTGTTAAAGTACAAACATGCGACAAGAGCCTTCATAACTGGTAGTAAAAAGAATGAACTGAGCCAACGCTGCCTCGCTATTGTCTCTCTGTCCATGAGCATGATGAGGGAAATTTCATATATATATATACATACATACATACATACATACACACACACAAATAAATACATAATGGTCTGCATTATAATGAAGAGGATTATTTCAAGACAGAAATCTAGTTTTAAAAAAATAAATGAAATAATACAAAAATAAAAATAAATATCTCAGACTGTACCTGAGTTTATTTAAATTCATTTTAATCTTGGTGATTATATTGACTAAGTTTCAGCTGCTGTACTCTGGCCTTCATCAAACGCTTTTTGTATTCAGTAACAACACAACATTCATATCATTAGTGTACAGGAAAATGACAGAGAGAATATAAGAATTACTTAAGTGGATGTAGTTTACTTAATAGTTGTAACTTCAGTTCTTGGTTCAGAATGTAAAATCCATATACTCCATGGAATAAACAGAATTAAAATTAAAGGGATACATAACAAATGAATTGATAAAATTATCCTCCAGTTTGAAATGAGAGCAGTCTGCCCTTACTAGTTGAAAAGGGTTTTGGTTTGAGATTTCAAGAAAATGAGCAAACATGAGCAAAATGTATAATCAACAAAGTCTGACTATAATGACGGAGATAGGAATATCAGTTGAAAGACCCGAACAAACTAAAAGTCAAATGAATAAAAAATCATCTTGAGCATCTGAGTGCAGATATTCAGGTTGAAAAATAAAAATTAATCAAAGATCAAATTACCAATTTGATTTATCAGCCAATGAGAAGCCGGATCCAAATACAAAGAAGAAATTCCAAATGGGCCAGTTGATCCAAAAATGCTGCTATAAAAAGCAGAGACTAAGCATTAAAAAACAGACAGGCACAGACAGTAATTAGTTTCTTCCTTGACCTATGTCAAGCTGTTACTATGCTCACCTTCTTCAGCACCTGTTCTCAATGTACTAACTGACTCTTTCTAAGACATTCCACACAAACCAACTCACTGACTCATTAACCTTAGAAACTTGAAAATGAACATTCCTTTCTTTCAGATCACCATACCTTCCATGAACTCTTTTACCTCAGTTGAACTTTTATTTCAAGCATTACTTATTTTGTAAAACATTGATTGAAATGTATATATGTAAAATGTTATTTTACACTCAAAAATTGCCTTTCTTGAATTTATGAATTATAGCGGCTATCTTCCCACAAGGCCAAGAATCCTACTATCCCTCACTACAAATAAAATAAGAGAAGAGAAACAGCTATAAATGTTGGTTTGTTGTGAACTGGCACTACAGAATAACAAAGAATTGTACTGAATAACAGAAATCAAGTCCGTTGAGGACTAGCAATAGCTAATATGCATATCACATGTAAATCGAAGAGAAAACAACGACATAATCAAGATGCTAATGATCTGCGCTACTTCAAACAAAGGTTTAAAAAGAAAATCCTCATCAATACTAGAAAGAGTGATAACAGCTACTGGATTTGAGAGGCCAATTTTCCTGAAAAAATAGTTTTAATACAAGCTGTTCAGACAATGAATGCCAAATATCTATATCCATAAAAGTAACGAGCGTAGACGTGTAAGTATTTGATAGATAGATAGATAGATAGATAGATAGATAGATTCGACTTAGCGTATGCATTATACAGTCTAGCTCAACGGGAGTTGCACTCAGATGTAGATCAAAAGTTTAGAATGCTAATGACAACTTTAAATTTTTCAGAAAGCCAAAATTAGGGATAGAAAAATATATTATCACCCCACAAAGTCAGGGATCAGTTTATGTATTGATTATAATACAAAATCGATCACCCCACTTTATATTATCTATATATGTTGCCCATCCCACCTTAATCCAATTGAGACATTCTACATTGTTACTTATAACTATAAAAGTGATGAGGGTGGACATTGTGTAAGTATTTGCTATGTAAATTCATCATATATTGTTTTTTATTCTTATTATTCCTTAAACTACCCAAGTGAAACCAAGCTAAACTGCTAGTCTATATCTATAAAAGTGACAAGGGTGGACGTTGTGTAAGTATTTGCTATGTAAATTCATCACATGTTTTTTATTCTTATTATTCCTTAAACTACCCAAGTGAAACCAAGCTAAACTGTTGTCTATATCTAGAAAAGTAACGAGGGTGGACGTTGTGTAAGTATTTGCTATGTAAATTCATCATATGTTTTTTATTCTTATTATTCCTTAAACTACCCAAGTGCAACTGGGCTAAACTGCTACTTTCCTTATAATAGATATTCCAAACTATCTTTTTTTTTAAAATATATATTGCTAGCTCAATTAGCAACCAAGTTATGATCATTCAAAGTTTATTGGATTAGCAGTCTTGAGTATAATTGGGCCAGAAGCCAATTTTATCAGTATATATAAAGATGCAGGCTTCAAACAAGTGAAAAATCATTATAAATGCCATGTCATTAAGTAATAAAAGAAAGATAATACTAATGGAATTAATAATTATTAGATGAGACCAGACTAATCAAAGAGTGTGTTGGGTGGGGGGGGGGGGACCACACTTCATCCTAAAAACAATAGAAAAAAACACATCTAATATTACCATTCTTCTTCTTCATGTGCTGTGTCCCTTCAAGATGTAGGCGATCATGGACTTCCACTTGCCCCTGTCTCTTGTCACTCTTAATATCTTTCGGCTTGGTATCTCTCCCAAACCCCATTCCACCATCCACTTGCTAAAGCCTATCAAATGTCACACACTGCTTTCTCTTGCCTCTTTTTCCTTCTATCCATCCTGTGAGTATTAGATTCTCAAGGTTCTCTTTCCTCATTATATGTTCCAGAAGCCTCATCTGTCTCTTCCTGATAAGAGTTTTAACACATTGTTTACATGATCAATCCATCCTCAGTATCCTTCTGTAAAACCACATTTCTGCTTCCTCAAACTTCATTTTCCTTTCCGTGTCTTTTATCAGCACTGTGTCATTCATGTATCTTATATTATTGAGATTGTGGACATCAATGATGAATCCAGGCAAGGATTTTATTTCACTCAGAATTGTTTCAGTGTATTAGTTAGACATTTGAACTAGTATAACTACAACACACTTGTATATTGTTATAATGGGACGTCAGATCAGTGAGGGGGCCTGGTGTGCAAGTGAAACCGTTGAGAGGAAGGCTCTGAAACGGTTCACATTCTCTCCTGATGATTAATTTAAATATAAATTGGATTGTTTGTTTTGTTTTATGGCGTATCAACCCATCTTGGGTCATTTAATGCTGAATTGAATGATTAAAAACAATCAAACAAAAAGTTAACAATTTCAAGAAGTTTGTATATTTAACAAATTAACATATATAATAGACTTATAAATTTAACAAATTTATATATTTAACACATTTTAAATTAAAGTATTTTAGAAAATGTATATATTTAATTTGGTTGTTTAAATTTTATGGCATACCAACCACCACGGGTTATCTGAAGCCAAATCTAGCCTACATACATTATATGTATTACATATACCAGATTTACAAACACACATTCAGTAGAACTAAGTTTTAGAATATATAGCAAGTTGGTAGAAATACATATATCTATGTGTGTGTAAGAAATATAAATTCGAAGGGAACACATTAAAAAGAAGTTCAATGAAGTCATATGCCATAGAGAAACTTGGTGGAAATGTCATTGGCATGAGGAGCATTACATATTCAGCTCGTTTCAGGTGAGTTTCAATTACTTTCCAGTAATTTCCTTCTAAATAAACCTGGTGAGAAAACACATCCTTGTCTTATGCCCCTTTCTATTTTTGCATAACTGCTGAATTCATTTCTTATCTGTACCCAAGTGGTTTGCTGCTAATATAGATTCTTGAATATCCTAATGTCTTTCCCGAAAATGTCGAGGTTGCTGAGCATCTCAAACAAATCTTTGTGACATACTTTGTTAAATGCCTTTGCGTAGTCTAAAGGACAGTTAAAAGGTGCTTCTGCATTTGTATTGCTCATTCAGATCATTTTTAGCTTGAATATAGCATTCTTTGTTCCAGTATCTTTAACAAAGCCACACTATTTTTGTCCTATCCCTGGACTGGTTTTGCTGCATGCTCTGTTCATCAGAATCCGGATGATGAGTTTTGTTATGTGGCTCATTAAGCTGATTGTTTGGTGGAGTTCACATTCCTTTGCACCTGATTTCTTAGGTAGTGCTATGAAAATTGATCTGCTTAAGTCCTTCGGCATATTGCCACTGCTGTAAATTTCATTTATTATTTCTGTGTTCCTGCCTATGCTAGAGCCATCTAAGAATGTCAGCATCTCTATTACAATACCATCAGGTCTTGCTACTTTGTTTCTGTTAAATTTGGCCAGTGCTGCTTTCACTTGTTTTCTATATTTCTGGTCCATCCATATTTCTGTGTATTGCTAGTTGCTCTCTTGTCATGGAAGAGATCTAAATTTATTCATAAATGGAACTTTGTGTGTGTGTCCATTACCTATAGATTCTGAAACGGCTGAACCAATTTTCTTGAAAATTGACACAGTTGTACTATAAGTGTCTGCGAATGTTCTTAGCTAGGTTTTATGTTGAGGTACCCCTGATAATATATTCAGAAGTTATAGAAGGAGTGGTCCTTTTTTAATCAAATTTGATACACTCATTTCAGAAGTTTCAAGGTTGCAGTTTTTACAATAGTACAGAAAATCGATTATATATATATATATATATATATATATATATATATATAAGGCAAGATGTTTGTGTGTGTGTGTCTGTTTATCTGCTTGTATGTATTTTTTCAGCCCTTTTATTTTAGTTTTTGCTTTGGGTTTGATTCTAAGTAGATATAATTGTAGTTCTTAATCTCAGCCATGATACCATTTACTCAGAGGACTTATTTAGCCTTCAAAATTCAGTTTACGACGAAAAAAACTTATTTGATATTGATACCAGGAAATCAAAATTTGTCTTACATCCATTCATTTTTCTTTCAGTCTACAGTTTCACTTTAACTGGAAACAACTATTGCTTTTTAGTCTTTCGTGCCAATGTCCAAAGAGTCTGAGCTTCAGGACCATGGATTAGTTTTAAAGCTTTCATTACACCCAAGTAACGCTGGGCTATACTGCTAGTATGATATAATTGTCCCATCGCTGAAGTATTTTTTTCTTTTTCTAGTATTAGTGTTTCGTCCTTTGCTTTTATACATCCTGTTGTCTTTTGTCCTGTTAGTTCTTTTATTTTTTTATGGATATCTCCATTATTTGTCATGCTCAGTCTCTCTATTTTGGTGCATTTGACATTGAGCCATCATTCTTTAGCCTGTCTGCATAAGCTCCTTATTTCCTTGTGCAGTCTTCTGTTTTCCGTTCCATGTCTTGGCATTGTTTTCTGTCTCTTTTGTATCATGTCCATAATCTCTTCATTGATCCATTCATTTTTCTTCCATCATGCTTTGTCATTAGAGCTTCTCTTAGTGCATCCCATTTTAAGCTTCCATTTCCAATTTGTCCTTCGTATTTCTTTTTTACACTGTTCGTGTACATTTCCTGCAGGTTCGGGTCATTCACATGTCTATTATCCTGCAGTCTGAGGGCTGCATTATGTATCTTTAATCTCCATAGTTTCATTCTTAGTTTGCATATAACTGTCATTTGGTCATTTCAGCAGTCAGCACTTGGGTAGCTTTTGCAATGAAGGTCTATGTTCCTGAATCTATTGTTGATAGTTATATAATCAATTTGGTTCTTAGATTCTCCTACTGGACTTCTCCATATCCAGTCATCTTGGGTGCTCTTAGAACCAGGTGTTGGTTATTATGCACTATTGGACCCATTTCGCATCGTGGGCATTGCAGTATCCTAGTTCAAAATTGCCGACAGTTTCACCTTCCCTATCTTGGTTAACTTTGACATGATAATTCTGATTACCAATTACAATTTACAGGTCTTTTTGGGGAGTTTTTTGTATAAAAAAAGGAAGGTGGTCATGATTTGCAATGTGGCAAAGAGAAATAATGATACAAAATTTCTATAGCAATAAAATGACACAAGAGAAGAATAAATATTGATACAGATTTTTTTTTTATGGCAATAAAATAAAATAAACATTTTATCAATATGAAATTTGCAGGTGCAAATGTGATCAACAATCACCATATAGTATATGCTGATGTCCCTTCTGCCAAGGCGTTCCAACACAAACAATACCCAAGAAGAGATTTCAGTAAAGATCATTTTAGATGATAAGGGACCCCTTGGCATCATATCAAAGTCCATGCCACTGATAACCATTAAATCAATTATACCTGAAGGACATAAGGATTTCAGCTTGTGTTATGTCGCCAAGTATAAATGAATAACTCAACAACAGAATCAGAATATAAGTTGTATTCCGCGGAAAGACGGTTAGTATGTACAGAAGTGATTAGTAATATTTACAATAGAAAGATACAAGAGTCCAATCCGTCGTAAGACGTGTGTATACGTGATTACTTCCAGTACGCCACCGGAAGTGTGACTAACTCTTCACTGACTCTTCAGTAACTCATTAGAGACTCTCAAGTGACTCTCTACGACTCTCCTGTAGAGAATCCACCATTGCTATATATAGCAATGGGAACAGTCCATTTGTAGTCAAATAGGAGCGGCGCCCTAACAGCTTGTCAGAAGAGCCTGTCCTCCTGATGAAGGCAATTTACTTGCACCAGAAATGACGTAATCCTTGTTTAGAGAAAAAAAAAAAAAGAATTTTACTAAATATTTCCTCATTACATAGAAATACTTCTAATTAAATGGCAAATTCTGTCTGTCTATGTTCTGAAACCTCTCTAACTCAGGCCACACCTATTCTACATATACATTTTATACCTTTTTGGAATCAGGATGATCCTGAGATTGAAAATCTGTCCTTCGTCAGGTGCTTGAGCCTCCAACATTGTGTCCGGTTGAGGAGGGAACAGTAAAAAATTCAAATTTTAAAATAACTGAAAAAAAGAAAAAATTAGTGATTTTAAAAGTTTTTGATTTATATTGAGTTTAAAGTAAAAAATTTTGTTATAAGTTAAAATTAATCTCCAAAACTTTGAGAATTGTAGAAATCAATTTTTATTTCTTCAAAATACCAAGGAATCTAAGTTAAATTGAGAGGTTTCTTGACATGAGGTTTTGAAGTTCTGTAGAGTTTGTGATTTGAAGAATTTAACTCAATAGAAATTCCACAGAGTTTGTTATTTGAAGAATTCAATTTTTAGCTCGAATTGGAATTTCAGACCATATCAGAGATTCAGCCTATATCAGTCTTTTGGCTGGAATTGGACTTCTAGTCCGAATCAGAGGTAAAGTGAGGTTTTGAAGTTCCATGCAGTGAATTACGGAATTCAAAGTTATTTCTTTGAAATTATCATTGGTGTTTACTAGCTAGATCAGAGATTTCTTTATTTTTGGGCCAGATACCCAATTAGCCCTCTGCAGAAGCTAGAAGTTTGTATGGTGAGCAGCTTTTAAGTTAGTTATTAATAGATGACAGGAGCTAGTTGATAATTTGGGTTTGGCTTAAGAGTTCAGGGGAACTGAAACTTTTCAGGGTTTTGTTGAGTAGAAACTTGAATTCATTTTTTTTTAATGATATATAAAAGATTTGTGGGTTTATTTATAAAAATTTAGGAAGTATTTTAAGAGGATGAAAAATGCAACACTGAAGTCTGAAGGAACACTGGAATAGTGAAAGATGCCTTCCAAAAGCTAAAAGTATTAAGAAACTGGAAATTCTCATTAGGAACCAAACAAAGACTATATAACAGTTATGGAATATCAGTACTCCTATATGGTAGTGAATGCTGGACTATATCACAGATGAAGAGATTTGAGACAGCAGAAACATTGTTATACAGAAGGATGCAGGAAATATCATGGAATGAACATGTGAGCAATAATGAAGTTTGAGAAAATGGAAACAAAATGAACTTATACTTAACATCAGAAATAGATGTTTGAAATTACTAAGGCACATAAAATGGCTTGAAAAATTTGATATTCACAGGATGAGGGACAGAGGAAAGCATAACCTCACAAGCTTGTTTAAATGGTTAACAGAATAGGGATTAGGAGAGATCAAAAAGACATCTCCGGTCTGCTGTTAACTAGGGCAAGAGATGGCTTGTTGATTTTAACACCTCCAATAGTCACAACAATTTTTAAACCATTGTTGACTTTGATTTTTGCTACTTTGTTTTTTTTCTCTCCCAAAAAAACTACAAATTCGAGATTCCGTGAGTCTAAATAAAATGTAAAAAATTATCTCTACTGCTATTCTTTAGAGGAATGATTACAAAAGTGGTCAACAAAAAAATCATGAAGGAGGGGAGTAGACAGCCAGAGGTTGGCAGTGGCACAACCAGACACACATTGTACCTGAAGTGTGTCTTGTATTAACAGAATAGGGATTAGGAGAGATAGTGAAAAGATATTTCCAGTCTGTTATTAACAGGAGGAAAAGATAGCTTGTTAATTTCCTCTCCATTAATCATCTGAGAGAGACCCCCCCACTCCTTGCATGGCTGATGCTAACCAAAAGGAAAGTGCCTCACTACAGTGCATCTTCTCAGGCTAACATTTTCAGATGACATGAAGTGGAAAGACAATATTGAATCCATTGCTAGGTCAGCTGCTAAGGAGTTGGTTCACTGTATAGTGTTAGACAATTGATCTTGAGCACAGTCAATCACAAGAACAGCACTGCACTGGACCCCAGATGGAAAAAAAAAAAAAAAAAAAGAGGGGAAGACCAAGAGCGACATGGAGAAGTACAGTGGAGAATGAGATGAAAGCCATGCAGCACTCTTGGGATTCATTGACTAATCTGGCCCAAGATAGGCAGAGGTGGAGAAGCTTTGTTGCTGCCCTACACACCATTAGGTGTAATGGATGATGATGATGATTCTTAGTAAAATTCAAAGAAGAATCAGCAATATTATCAGTCCTGATCTGGCAGCTTGGCCTCAGTCACAAGGTTGTCTTCCTGTGTTTTTTCTATAAATAAATACTTTCATGGTAATTGTTTGCTATGGATATCTAGACTTTATGAATGTAAGTGCAGTTCTAGACTGGCAACAATTTACAGTTGTGTTGGCTAGATGTAATTTTAAGTCCTACGTTAAGTTTCTTTTCTCCCATGTGTGACAAGGAGCAGCAGCATGCATTAGCAGACTGACCAAGTTTAAGGTTTTAAATTCTCCATGCAGGATTGTCCCTCAAGACAGTCACAATGAATTAAAGTATTGGCTTGTGAATTTGGTTACATAGTAATTCTTAATACAATCCCTAACCTGAACAGTGTACAATAACCACTTAGTACTAAATAAGAACTTGGCGAGATGTCCCTAGACATGATGAGCAAAACAAGAACAATTTATCTCCATAGATTAAATAAAGGGTTCAGTTCCAAATTTTATGGTGGTTACTCAGATCAACAATCGCCTGATGATGGTTAGAACATTGTGATAATAATAAGAAAGAAGAGGACAATCATCCACATGTAAATAAGGTAAGTAAAACTGTTGTAATTTTTATTTAATTCAGCAAGGTGTTATAGTCAAACACACCTATTCTATAGTGAATAGACTCTCACGTAATTTAAGTAGGAGTAGTAAGAGGAACAAGGGTCAGTTGATGTTAGACTATAGTCATCGACAGTCAAATACAAAAGTAGTCAACAATATGGCAAGATTACACTGCATAATACATGTTACATCACATGGGTAGATCATTTAAATTTGATTAAAAAAGAAAAAAAAAATTTTTCAAAAAGCAGAGATCATGACCACATCATGTTGAAACACTGGTTTCTATACAATCACCAAAGTTAAGCAACATTGAACTTGGTCAGTACCTAGATGGCTAACTGCTTGGATATGCCAGATGCTGAAAAACTTGTGGTGTAATGGATAACAGCTCAGAATTGTTGATCAGAGAGTTGAGTTCCAATTGAGTTCATTATATTCACTTATACACAAATACCCTTAGGAATGGTATGAATCCACCTCTTCTCCATACAGATATTGATTAATTAGTAAAACTTGTATCACTAAATAATTATGAAAAATAAAATATTTTATGGCTTTAAATAACCTGCAAAGGGTTGATAAGCCATAAAAAATGAATCAATCAATCAATTTAAAATTGATTAGCTACTCAGGCATGTCATTTTAGATTTATTTACATTTTCTGGAATATAAACGCATAGAAACTACCATAGCAACAAAATGAGGGATCAGTTTATGTATTGATTGTAATACAGAATTATCCCCCACTTTATATATACAATATAATTTCTCATCTATAAACTATAGAATACGAATCAATATAATACTAATTAGCTACACAAGCATTTCTCTTATTTTACATTCTCTGGAATATGAATGTATAGAAAGTACATTAGCTACAAATGGATGGATCAGTTTATATAACACGTAACTCAATAAATCCCAAGCTTAAGCAATAGAATGACAACTTTTGGGCAAAATTCGACTTGATTCATCAATATAATCTCCTAGGTTGATACACTGATTCCAACGCTTCTCTAATTATTCAATATCTTTTTTGTAGAACAATCTGTCTTTGGCCTCAAAATACACCTCAGTTTCCAATATCACTTCTTCATTGAAAGTGAAATCTTTCTTTTTGAGGTCTGCAAACAGCCAGTAGTTGCTGGGGGCCAGATCTAGAGAATAGGGTGGATACAGAAGCCATTTGAGGTGCAATTCATGTAGTTTTGCCATCGTTGCGATCAACTTGTGACACAGTGTGCTGTCTTGATGAAAGATCACTTTTTTCTTCTTCATTTGTTGCGATCTTCTGGGGATTTCTCCCTTTAAACGCATCAATAGGGCTACGTAATATTCACTAATGATGGTCCTTCCCTTCTCAAGGTAATCGATGAACAAAATACCTTGCGCATCCCAAAATACAGAGGCCAAAAATCTTGGCTGGTGATGTTTGGACAGCTTTCACCTGCTGCTGTCCACTGAGCTGAATATTGATTTAACTCCGGGGTGAAGTGGTGGATACAGGTTTCATCCATTGTCACATATTTACACAAAAACTCCTTGTTGCGTTGAAACAGTTGCAAACAATGCTCTGAATTGTCGATGCATTGTAGTTTTTGATAGACTGTGAGCAAACACAGCGCCCACTTTGAACACAGCTTTCTCATTGACAAATGCTCATGCAAAATGGTGAATACACTGCCTTCTGATATGTTCAAATCTTCTATATTTTGTTTTGAGGTCATCTACTAAAAATACAAAAATTTTCATTTTTTTTTCTTTAATATGAGAGCATGACAGGGATAGGAACAAAAAAAAAAAAAAACAACAACAATTTTAAAATCATTATTGCTTTTTGTTGGCTCTCTCTCTTAAAACTACAAATTCAAGATCCCAAATGTTTGTATCAAATGCAAAAAAATCTCTCTCTACTGCCATTCTTTAAAGAAATGATTATCAAAGCGGTCAGTAAAAAAAAAAAAAATATGATTGTGAGAGAGGGTGGGACAGCCAGAGGATGGCAGTGACAAGACACACACACTGAACCTGTAGGGTTTATTGCCTTTATTTTACAATGTATCTCATTTATATAGGGTGCAACAGAAATACCTCCCACATTCGTCCAAGTAATAAATCCGACATAATGGTAAAACATTAGCTAGATGGAAACACCATAGCTACTAACTTGACATTAGGTAGAACATATTTCTGCAGTACCCAGTATAACAATTATGGGAAATACTAAGATACTCATTTGACATGCAATACTAGCACCAAGAAAATCCAATCAAAAGGTTGACTATAAAATTGGAAGAACATTAGGGTTGTGTTGTATACAAGAGAACAGCAGCCCCTCAAAATTTGAGAGCCACTGTTTAACCTCTAACATTCTGGAAGTGATTTTGTTTGCAAATCAAAAATTTTATCCTGTCACTACAAGTGACTCAGATGAATGAATAAAAGGGTGTTTGAATTTTGCAGTTGTGTTGTCATATCCTGCTATGGCAACAGAAAATGACAATGACTGATGAAGTAGCCTTTGGAAAAAAAAAAAAATGCAATGTAAATGAAAGTAGTGAATAATGGTTGTGTTAAAGATTAAAGAATTCATAGGTTCTCAACTATTGTAATATAAAAGAAATTAAATCCAATGTATTGAAATGTTAAAAATCAATTTTTTTGTTGTTGTACTGATACAAGAGCATTTTTATTAACAGGTTATCAACTAGTGCATGTGGAAAATGAAAGTGTAAAACAAATTTTTAAAAATAGAATTAACCTTGAGCAGTTATCTTTTTTTTTTTTAAACTAGAGAATACAAAACATCAAAATGAACGTTATCAAAATGAATTAAAAGCTTCCCTTTAAACATACAAACGTAAACTGAATAATTAACCGATATAGGTATCTCTACTCATTTTTGATAACTAACTTTTAAATTGAATTTTTAAAAATAAAAAAAAATTTTCTTGAAGCTTTTATTTTAGTTTTAATTGAAAGATAAATGATTAAATTTACTATTTCCAGTAAGCAAAATGCTCTGTCATATTTCAAACAGGAATTATATTGATTGGAATCTAAAATTTTTCAATTTTTGAGATATCGACAATTTTTTATAAACAAAAGTTAATTCTCAGTTTTAAAAATCTTGCAAAAATAAAATATACATCTGTGATGCATTATTTTTGGAAAATTAGCAAATTTAATGTTAAATTAATTGGATTTAGCATGAAATTTAGAATAAAACTATTTCTCTAACAGAGTTGAACTTTCTAACCTTTCCACCATATTTGAAATGTGTTGACAGATGTGAGATAAGTATATGGTGCTCACAAGAGTCATAATTGTACAATTTTTTCCTGTAAAGGGAAGAAACCCTGTAACACATG
>JBBBDQ010001471.1:1717500-1745000 GCA_037127315.1 Ascarosepion bandense
TTCAAAGAATTCTGCTTTTATACATAGTCACTAAAAATTATCACGTCGATTTTCTCAAGTTTCATAAAATTAAGCGGGTGAAAAGAGTGTAAAAAAAATATAATTTTTTTTTTTTTTTACCAAGATTTTCTAATTAAAAATAATTTCATTCATTTGTGAAGAAGTCATGAAAATATCATTGAAATTCGACAATTATTTGATTTTTTTAAGAATTTTCAAATTAATATTGTGTGCCACCGACAAAAAGAGGCTAAAATTTGCTATGCTAAAAAAAGCAAAAGTTAGTAGAACCGCTGAGGCAAGAAAAAAACAAGTTTTTTTTTTGGGGGGGGGGGGGGGATATCAAAATTTCGAATGTTCTAAAAAAAATAAATAAATAAAAATAAAAACTTACTTTCATTAAATATTTTTTTTAAATTCTTTGATCCTTCTTAATACTAAAACTAAAAACAAAAATTTTGTCGATAAAAAAACCATGTTTTCTTTCATGAACTTTGTGGCGCCTTATATTTCCATCACGATATGCTGATTTCTTAGCGATTTTGTGGAGGTACCGAGATATAACCTCTCACCCCAGTTTATAGAATTATTTTAAAATTCTGTCTCAGAAATATGGTGATCGCTAAATAATAAAAAATATATCAAATACGTTTTTCGAATAAAAAACGTTGTCCAAAGAAAGTAACGGTTGCGATTGAAAAGGGAATTTAATTTAAGCAAACAAGCTATTTTAATTTTAAAATCAATTTCATTGAAATTGCGAAAAAGAAAAACTATAACATGAACTAATACAGA
The DNA here is from genome assembly GCA_037127315.1 of Ascarosepion bandense. NCBI lineage: Eukaryota > Metazoa > Mollusca > Cephalopoda > Sepiida > Sepiidae > Ascarosepion > Ascarosepion bandense. The sequence goes on from JBBBDQ010001471.1 coordinate 1,718,296, forward strand.
GAAAACATTTTTTATACAATTACATAATATTTTAATTTTACAGTCTCTCTCTCTCACACACACACACACACACACACACACACACAGGAATTTGAAGAAGTTCTCAGCTTGACCAACCACCTTTAGAAGATAGAAGGTCTGTAAAAATCATTTTACTAAAATGTGATGTCACAACAAGTTGCTGAAAATGAATGACTGGAGGTTTTTTTAAAGTATAATACTTTTTAAATTACAATAAAATAAAATAAAAAATGGGTTCAAATTTCATCTTAGGATTTTAGTTTTATAAATTTATATTGAAAGACAAAACAAAAAAAAAAAACAGGTTCGATTTCTACCTTACATCTTTAAAATAAAATTTAAATACATTTAAAAATTTGTTTTTATTTTAATTTTAATGATTATTCTATAAAGTTTCTATATTGACATAGAATTTTTTTTTTATATTACATACAACATAAGAATCCAAGCTTCAAATTTTACTTTAAACTTTATTCAATATTTTTTAAAAAGGAAAATTTAAAGTTTTACATTTATTTGTTGCTATGTTAAAATAAATAGTGTAAGTTTTATTATTGAATTTAAAGACTATAAAATTCCTCTCTTTATTTTTGACGGTGCAAAATTATTTGAAAACTTTTCTTTAAAATGAAAAATATATTGACATGGTTTTAATTTGCATGTTTATTTTATATCAATTATTAATTTTATTTTAATTATTGTCATAGTAAAGTTACAATACTGACATAGACATTTTTGTTGCATAGAAAATAAAAAAACAAATATTAAATAATTGTAGAAAAAATGTATATGGGAAATTTAGCTAAAAGTTTTAAATTTAGTTTTTGGGTTAACCTGTTTCTAATAACATTATTTTCCCTGACATCAAAATTATTCAAAAGAACATTTGAAGAACTCAAGAGAAGCATTTTTTCTAATTTTCCAATACTGTGACCCTCACCACAAGAGTTCATATGAAAAAGTTGATCATTATCTGCCAAAACATACAAGGTTATGTGCATGACTAATTTCCTCTAATTTATTGAATGAACAAAATAATTTTTTGTTAGTTTACCAACTATATAAGGAACGTGGATGTGCGTTATGGCGCAGTGGTTATCAGCTCGGAATGAGAAATCGTGGAGCTGAGTTAGAATTCCAGTTGAATTCACTTATACACAAATACCCTTGGGAAAGGTATTAATCCCTCCAGTTATGGGTTAAATAACAGGACAGATTGGCAACCAGTCTACCACGGAAAGTAATGGCAATCTATTGTGGGATAATCTTCTGCCCAGTCAGTCATGTCTCTTTCGAGAAATGATTGCCCAAGTGTGTTCACATATGTCACTTAACTGACTGACTGAATATAATAGTTGGAAACTTTAATTAAAGCTTCTACTGAGCATAAAGTGGGGCATCGGTATTCTATTTTTATGAAGTAATAAACTGATCCCCCACTAATTACTACTTATTAAATATATATTAATATAATATAATCAATCTCTTCTCATTTCAGCTATAGGTCAAATAAGAGAACAGATTGGGTTCTATAGCCTTGGTTGGCAACCAGTCTACCACAGAAAGTACTACTGCGATATAATCTTCTGCCTATTCAGTCAGGTCTCTTTCGAGACATGATTGCCCAAGTGTGTTCACGTATGTCACTTAACTGACTGACTGATATAAGGAAATGCATTTGTAGTAGCAGTTAATCCCTTGAAAATAGCTGTTTCTTTTCAGGTATTTTGTCCTCAATATCACTTCCAGATATTAAATTCTTGAAATTGTTGCATTTCATTTTCTTGAAAACTGCACAACAGCAATAACATGCTACATATAATATAACAAGAACAACGTCTCTGCATTCATTAACATCCTCATCTGTTACATCTGTTAAATTTGTAAATATCTAAATCTTGCTCCCTTGCCACTTCATCCCAGTTTGTAAATTCTTCAAATCAATACTTTGGTTATTAAGTGGTAGGCTGGCTCAATTTTAAAACTGACATTCTGATTTTTTTTCCACATTCAAACACATGAGATCTTATATTGATCTCCACCAAGTTGCCAATACTGGCCAAATCTATTCTCAAGGTGATCTGTTTGAAATTTACCAGGTAATACATACATTATTTTCAATTCTTCTGTGAAATATTTGGTCAGTTCTAGAATTGCATGGAGTAGTTTGATGTGAAACTTCATTTATTAGCTTCTCATTATTTCCAGAAATGCTATTCCAAGATTCTAACCAGTTGAAGAACACAAGAAGTATATAATTGTCATCATTTACTTTCAGCAGTTTAGCACATTTATTGTTAAGCCACTAACCTTTATATGATGTTTTTACATTCAGTATTGTCCATCAAGTTTATATATCTATCTAATCTAAACTTATTTATAAATGGAACTGTGTATGTCCGTTACCTATAGACTCTGAAACGGCTGAACCTATTTCTTGAAAATTTACACAGTTGTACTATAAGCGTCTGCGAATGTTCTTAGCTAGGTTTGGTGTCAAGGTACCCCCCGATAAATATCGAAAATCAATAATCGAAAAAAATCGGGTTATAGAAGTAGTGGTCCGATTTTAATCAAATTTGATACACTCATAGACAAAGACATAAGAAATGATATTCAGAAGTTTCAAGGTTGCACTTCTTACAATAGTGCAGAAAATCGATTATATATATATATATATATATATATATATATATATATATATATATAAAAAAGGCAAGATGTTTGTATGTGTGTGTGTTTATCTGTCTGTATGTTCTTTATAAAAATCCACAATTTTTATTTGATTCTCACCAAACTTCACACAAATATTCTTTAGGCTGAGTCTGAGCTCCAGGAACATGGATTAATTTTAAAGCTTTCATTACACCCGAGCAATGCCAGGCTATACTGCTAATGTTATTATATTCTGCAACTTCTGCACAGTTAGGCAAAAATTTGTTTGTCTAAGATCAGTAATCTCTAATAGTGAATTAGTTAAAAATTTTGAAACATTTTGCATTTTTTACATGTTAAGTGTAACAAAATGAAAAAAAAAAAAAAATGATTGACCAAAACTCAGAGATAAATCACAGACAAATGTTTAATTTATAAAACCCACCAAATAAAATATTTACAAATATACAATTTTTGTTGCATTCAAAACAAGAAACAGAGTTTACTACTGGCAAGTATTATGAGGAGAGAAGGGGAAGGTAAGGTCAGTATCTTTACCCAGTTAAGTTGGCGAGGAAGTTAAGTGCTATACTTTTTGGAAATCCTCAAATGAGTATATAAAGTAGCATAATTTTAAGCATGGTCAATGAAAGTCAAAAATATGTATTTACCCATATAGTTCCATGAGGTTCTCTTTCAGGTTTTAGTTGGTCAGCAACTTCTTATAGATTCTTTCGGCTGGATATAAATCCTTGAATCACAACCGGAGTTGATAACATCAGCAAAACCTAGTAACAACTGATTGTTCTCTGCCCAAGAGGCTAACACCTAATTTGCATATTTCTAGAACCTTTCGAATTCTCTTGATTTTACAGAAACATTCTTGATCATTCTAGTACCTTCCAAACCTATTTCTAACTTCCTTATTTTTACAACTACTTCATGAATTAAAACTTTTTTGGAATAACACTTCGGACTCAATAGAATCCATTACTATAACTTTTTAGACATTATTATTATTATTTTTATATATAAATGCATCCTCGTAACAATTTCAAGATGAATGGGACCTTTGAGGTCAATTTATAGCAATATTTAAAAACTGACTGAGATTCCAGGGCATGAAGTTTCTGCAAAGTACAAAATGAGCCACTTTGGATATTATCTAAATCCTGATTTCCATTATGACAAAATTTTGGAACTATCATTCATTTACTTGTATCTTTTTAAACAAACCAGTTGTTTCTAATACTAATAATGAGCTGAACCAAATATAAGGAAAAGTGCTCTAGATTTCCTAACTGGATGTGAATATACAAATTTCAAGTTTTGCTGAATACGAAAGAAAGATATTGATTTCTTATTTATGGTATTATTACAATAATCTAGAAGAGATGGGCTTTAAGAGTAATTATTATTTGTTTATATCAAATAAAGTTGGCATGATATGCACATCATCCTTGCATTGTGAGAATACATTGGCAAGCATAAAAGCATTTGTTGCAGACTTACTGCTTTTGGCTAAGCCAACAACATTACCACCTTTATAATCAAAACAAGTTTTTAGGTGAGTTTCATCTACAAATAAAGATACTGCAATGCCTTTTTTTTCACTACTAACTTTTTTTTTTTTTAATCATATCACCCCAAGCAAGGCGGTAACGCCACTGATGCGCAGGGGGCTACGTAAGGGTAAAAAGAATGGAAAAGAGAAAGCCGGAAACCACATCCTAAACAGGAAACAAGGGATGAGCCTCTTCACCTGTTCAATAAATGTGGGTGGAGTGTGAACCGGGCGATAGTTTAGTCTATCTACTCCAATTGAAAAAAAATAATAAAAAAGGAAAAGAGTGAAAAGATTGGAAAAGAGAAAACCGGAAACCGCATCCTAAACAGGAAACAAGGGATGAGCCTCTTCACCTGTTCAATAGATGTCGGTGGAGTGTGAACATAAACTTATTTTTTATATACATAAGAAAATTGTTATGTAGCTCAAGATTCATATAGGTCGATAAGGTTAGTCTTTTGATGGCTGAATAACTATTTTAAGACAACAAAAATATAGTTATTCAGAGTGATTCTCTTAAGGGGGTTAATGAAGATAAATATGAGGAATTGTTTGGGAAAATTCTACGGTTTGTACCCACATGAAGAATTGGTTTCTTAAGGCTAACATTAACAATAATTGCGGTAATAGTTTTCTTATCAAATGCTGAGGTTTCTCACCTTATGTACTCAGGTTGGAAATGCAGTTTACATATCGCCCGGTTCACACTCCACCCACATTTATTGTGGATTTACTAAAAACCATTTGCGTGTATGTGTTTTAGTAAACCACATACACGCAAATTTTAAGTTTACACGTGCATATTTGTAAACTTTTTATGAAAATATTTTTATTTTTACAAATAAAATAAATTCCAACGTGTGTTTTTAAATGTTTAGAAATTATAGAGATATTTTCATTTATGGAATATTTTATTAAAAATAATGTTAATTTCATCCACAGAATTCAATAAATCTTTGGACGATGGAGACCATCTCATTACTTCGTTTAACTGTATTGTTAATTAAGTAATGAAATTGAATCATTAAGTTTTAAATGCTTTAATAAAATAAATTACTTTTTATTTGTTTGGTTTTTTTGAGCATATTGCATATGAAGTCCTTTTGGAAATGAAAATACATTCAGTTTTTAATTCATTTCTAGAAGTTCCTTTGCATTTAGGGACAGCACAACCATGCAACATTTTTTGTAAATTATTTCAGTGAAAACATTTACAAAACAAATAAAAAAAGTAAAGCCGAATCAAGAAAACTCAAACAGTAAAACAACTAAAGGAAAGTATTTCTTCGAGTTTAGCCTACATATAGTGACGTCACACATAAGCCCCACCCATCAAACAGGCCTTCTACCAAGGTGGTTGGTGATGTTGGTTCAACCCACTTCCCAAAATCTGACCAGGCATTATCATTTTTCCTTTCTTTTTTTTCAAATCAAAGGGTTTCTTTAACAAACCTAGAAGTATACAGTGCTCTCCCTTTTGTTTGGGAATTAGCGAGAAATGTAGATATGTTGAGAGAGAGAGATCATTTTTGTGGAGTGCCCAGATACTAACTACATTCTGATCTCTGTCAGGAGGTCAGGGAACAACACCTTCTGAATTTGACAGACACAAAAGCACGGATCCTCAAATCGTAGGCAAAAATAAGCATCCAAATAATAATCCCGCCATTTTTTACGGGTAGTATACTGGTAACAAAAAATATATATATATCTTTTAGAATAGGTAATAATCGATATGGGTGACGTTTTTTATTCAGCCGTGGATGTTCATTAGTCTTTTAGTTTTATTTGATTTTTTTAACCAAGTCACCGTACACGTGAATCCAGAAGAGAGGGGAAAAAATTACAATAATCGAAACTTGATTATCAATTTCACATTTAGCGGATTACAGACTTTTATGCTACTTACTTGATGTAACACTAAACAGCATCTTCAAAATTAAATTAAATATCTTTGACGAAAAAAAATATATATATAAAAATTTAAAAGTACGAGTATGACTTTCCATTTTTTTTCGAAACAGATGCCCAAAGACATTTTTTTCATCGTAATAAAAACTGGAACTTTTTATTATGAATATAAAACTTTGTTAGAATAAGAACTTTTTAATTTTCCAATTTTTCCCTCTCTAGAATCGTTATTTTAAGAACGAGATCATTTATTTTTTTCAGTTACAAAATAAAATGCGGTGAGTATTCTTTTCATAAAACAAAATGTATTTTAAACGCGTACAATAAAAAATACAATTATACACAATTAGTAGTTCTACTAAAATACTTCAAAACTTTTTTTTAGGTTTTTGAAACATTACGAAACATTAAAAAGAAAAGGTTATCTGGGAAGAAAGCGACGAGAACCTTAGGGCTGAGTAAAAATATCAGGGGTCTCAAAATGTTGCCAAGGATTACAATTACAGGGGCCTTAAAGTTGAGGGACAAAAATAGTTGATTTTTTTTTTTTTTATTTCAAAGTGCAAAGTCTTTATCATTATTATTCAAAAAGTAAACAAATACATTGTTTATATTTACTTTGTAATTTTTGTTATTCGTAATAACAACGACTGAAATAATTTCAGTGGAATTGAATTGATTGCAATGAAAAACTGAAAAGAAACATCACACAGTGTAATACTAAAAAACAGTCAGCAATTTCCAACATCTCTCTCTTTCCACTTTTGTCGAAATGTTTCATTCACAAAGAATAAAGATTAACAATTAAAACAAAATTATTAACTAAAAAAGCAATTAAAAAAAATGGAAATTATTTTTTTTTTCACGCTCTTTTATGAAAAAAAAAAATACCTAAACAGAATTTTTTTTTTTGTGATTAACTTAAAAAAATAAAACTTTTTTTTCATTACCCCCAAAAGATAGCGTGATTTAAAAAAAAAAAATTAGTCCCCCATTTTGTGACCAAATCTGAACCTATATAAACACTGTCGATTCATGTCAGTACTTAATTTTTCTGCCCTTTTCCTTTATTTTCGGGTTTACGTTTAGTTTATTTATTTAATACGGGTGGAAGGTGACGTAAAAGCGGGTCTGAAAGCAAAACAACACAGAATCTCTAAATAAAAGAAGCATGATCGTCTTGAACAGACAGTGTACAACAACACACTGGGATGTGGTCACAAACTGGGGGATCAGTTTTATATTTTCAAATTTTCGTAATTTTAATTATGAAAACTCGTTGTAAAACGACGCTTTGATCTTCTAAACGACAAGGAAGATATTTTTAAAGCAATTCTTTTTAGCTGGATTTATTTTACAAAATATGACATTTTTTTTAATTATTACTAAAAACAAGTCAATCGTTTAAAATTAAAATTTAAATAACCAAAATTTGTTTTTCTTTATTTCGCTGTTTTTACGTCTGTAAGGAGAGTTTAAATAAATAAGATAATTTATGTATATATAATTTTACTTCATTTAAAAAAGTGAAAAATAAATAAATAATAAATGAACAATTTTTACGAAATATTGGGTATTTAATCCAAAGGGGTGGATTACATCCGGGACAAAGTCTATCGCTATTTTATTTCGTTTCTTTCCTTTTTTTATTTCTAAGTAAATGAAAGGGGTCAAGATAATATTATTCAAGCCAGAACTAAAAATAAAGAAACAACCTTTAGTCGTTTGAAAAACAAAACGGTTTTAACAGCGACCGGTCAGTAGGAGACCGTCTCATGAAAAAAGAAAAAAAAGATTTCGTTACGTTCGAAGAAGATGGACAATTTTTTTTTTTTTTTTTTAAATTAAAGCCATCAGCTTACCTATGTCATGGGTGGACTGACTGGGTGGCTGTCACAGGCAACCAGACGGCAGTGTACATAACCAAATATCTAAAGGAATCAAATGTATGTATATACGACGGCAAATATACTTGTGTCCGTCTTGTCTTCTTCAACTGAAAGCAGCAGCAGACTACAAATGTTGCTCTCCAATGACAGGAGAGTTCTAATAGTCGTCTTAATATTTAAACTGTATTAAAAGTTGTGGGACCCTCGTGCACTGACCATCAGAGTCGGTTTAATTAAACATTATGGACTATTAAAGATTTAAAAAAAATATATATCGGAACTTGCATTCATTCATTTATATTCTATAATAAGGAACAAGTGGAAGCTGATAGGCTAGGGCTTCTTGAAACACTTCTTGACTAACTAAAAAACATGTTATAATTTCATCTCAACCCCACCGTCCTCATAAAACGGGTCTTTCCAAAAAAAGTATTCTCTTTATCTTATTGCGTTCTTTCGAGTTGATATATAGAATATTCGTCAACTGATACTGTCTTTAAATATTATTCTGGGTATTTCCTTTTTAATTGTGTTAATTATTTTTTGCAATCAATGATGATTGCAAAAATTAATTAGTAAATTAATTTTAATTAATTTATTTTTATTTAGCTAAAAATCGATTTGACACGATTTCGAGATGAGGCTAAAAAATGCTATCAGACAAAAAAGTTACTTTAATTTGAAACAATGGGGTTAAAATATTTATTTACAAATCTTTAAAAAAAAAAAAGATAGAATCTCGGAGGCAACAATAGATGCGCGAGTAGGGTATTAGTGCCAAAAAAAGTGAAATCGACCAGCAGTATTAAATTTTGCGTTCACTTTCGCACAAGCGCTCTTGGGAAAACTATGGGTTCATTTCTTTTCACCCACACCCCGCCAACTATTAGTCAAATAGCAGTGTAAACTGATCTCTCTAGCCTTGGATGGGATTCAATCTAGCAGAAGGAAAATAGTGAAGAAGAAAACGCGAAACCACCCAGTTAGGTCTTCTCCCAAGAAGTCGTAGGAATTCACAGTTAATAATAAAAAAAACAGTATCTGTGGAGAGCCATGATCGTCTATGTCTTGAAGAGAGCAATAAAAAGGTTGGGGGTAAAATGTGGGGTCAAAAGGGGGGTTAAAAATATGGGCCACTCAATGACAAAATGTTTTTATTTGACTAAGCTTAGCTTAGCACATCAAAAATATATTCGTGGGACTCTTAAAACACTGCTTGAATCTACCTGCAACAAAAAGGCGAAAATATATTTTTAAATAAAAAAATTCTAAGATATTATTATTTTCATGTTTTTACAGCTAAATTTTTATTAGCGTTTATGAGTGTTGAAGTTTTTACAGTCCTTGTTTATAGTTGTTTGATAAGATGAAAAGAAATGTGACTTTTTCGCGTGTATGTGTGAGAAAGAAGAGGCAAGTGAGAAAGCGAGGAGGAACGTGTAAGTGGCACGTAGCTTGGTGAAGAAAACGAGGGAATCAGTAAGGTAACTTCTTTTAAGCCGGGCATCGGTGAACTGCTACCATCTATATCTCCTTACTGGTTTATCCGTCTAGAAACTTTTCCTTAAAACACCTTCAAAGGGATCACAAAGCATGTTGGCTAAAAAAAGTTAAATATTTATTTTTAAAGGATGATCTATTAACTGCTGGAAGAATGCGTCAGCCTCCGACCCAGAAACCTTTTTTTTTTTTTTCTTTTTTTTTTTTTTTCATTTCGTGTTTGACTGTCTTGCTGTTTATTTCGGTTTCACCCCACTTTTTTTTTTCAGCTGACAACCTCATACCTTTGGCGCATTCGTTCACTTTTTTTCCCCTTAAAAACCCTCTTTTTAATAATACACAAACCTGTACAGAAGGTAATATGAAATTTGACATTTAATCAGTTCTTGGCTCCGAAGCTGAGTCTCACAGTGCAACGTAGATTTTGCTGACAAAAACGATTTCTGTATTCTTTCTTTCTTTTTTTTGTTGTTGTTGTTGTTGTTGTTGTCAATAATCGATAATCCAGACTAGTAAGTAGCGATAGGAGGATGTGAAAGGTAGCAGGAATTGGATTGCGTTCATACCGATTTTCTGGATATTGTTGCTATGTTTGTAGACATTCAATCAGAACTCTGCTCTAAATAATTTTTCAAAGTACCATAATTTTCTGTAACCGACAAATATTAGAAAAATAAAACAAAACGATGAAAAAGTGAAAATAAAAAGATTAAGAGAAGTAAAAAAAAACAAAAAACAGCTGAAGCAGCCAATTGCCTGAAATGCTTTAGTGTTGAAAATAATTAAAATCTTCCGTTTATTTTTATTTACTCTCATAGTATTCACGCCACTAGTAAATGAAAGTGAAGTGATAGCAATTAGTTTTAGTACTAACTGACAGCAATCCTGAATATTGTGCACACTTGAAACAAAACAAATAATGTCTTCCTAAGGCGAATTGGCATGGCGAAAGAAGTATTCCAGAAGTTGAGTAAAGTATTAAGAAACAGGACAATTTCACTAGAAACAAATAAATAAAGGGGATTGCTATATGATGTCGGTTCTTCAATATGGCAGTGAATGTTGGACAATATCTTCGAAGATGAAGGAAAAACTTGAAGCAGCTGAAATGTGGTTCTACAGAAGGATGCTGCGAATATCATGGACCGAGCATGTGAGCAATGACGAGGTTTTGGAAAGGATGGAGTCGAAAAGGAAATTAATACTGAGCATCAGGAAGAGACAACTAAAGTTCCTGGAACATGCAATAAGGAAGGAGGGCTTGGAGAACCTGATACTAACAGGCCAAATAGAGGGAAAAAGAGACAGGGGAAAGCAACGGATAACATATTTGAAGGCCCTGATCAGGTGGATGACGGAACGAGGTTTGCATGGAGTAACAGGAGAAGGCGTGCTAAGAGCCATCAGGGATAGGGATAGTATTGAGCACCAGGAAGAGACAACTGAAGTTCCTGAGACACGCAATGAGGAAGGAGGGCTTGGAGAACCTGATACTATCAGGCCAGATAGAAGGAAAAAGAGACAGGGGAAAGCAACGGATAACATATTTGAAGGACCTGATCAGGTTGATGACGAAACGAGGTTTGCATGGTGCAACAGGAGAAAGCGTGCTAAGAGCCAACAGGGACAGGGAGATGTGGAAAGCTATGATTGCCTACGTACTGAAAGAAGAAGAAGAAGAAGAAGAAGAAGAAGAAGAAGAAGAAGAAGAAGAAGAATCTTCTACACTTTTCTTGATCATGTATACGTCGTCTTTTGGTGTTGTTTTTCTCTTCTGACCGTATTTTTCTTTATGTTTGGACTGATAGATCCAGTTTGTTTCTTCGCCTTGATAACACGACTGACAGTTAAAAGGCTGACACCAACAATATCCGCGATCTCACTTTAAGGCTTACCAGTGTGTTCGTGCAGCTTTATAATTTTCGTGCGCTTCCTTGGAGTAACGCCCATCGCAGACAATAAGCGTAGGACGACTAATCGACAGTCGCGACAATAGTGTCTGGACATGATAAAAACCTGATGCAATCACGGGTGATGCAATATTTTTCAAGGCCAAACAAATTTCATTATACATCCCGAAAATGACTTACGGTCATGTCACGTTGAATACACCGGTTTTCGCTCGATCACCGAAGTTAAGCAATGTTGAGCCTGATCAGTACTTAGATGGGTGACCGCTTGGGAATACCAGGTACTGTTAGCGTTTAGTGACAGATGTGCGTTGTGGTGCAGTGGATATAGACTCGGAAAGAGAAATCGGTGAGCCGAGTTCGAATTCCAGTTGAATACACTGCATTCACTTAAGCACTGGTACCCTTGGAAAAGGTATTAATCCGTCCCTTCCCTCCAGTTATGGGTTAAATAACAGAGTAGGACTTGGGGACCCTGCCCTTAAAAACAAATCCCAATGAATCTTGATACTTGAAAAGAAAAAGTATTACTAGACACAAAACTTATATAAAAACAACAATAAATTGTTGAAAGAAAAAGATATTACCTGCAATAAATAAATAAAAATTTAGTTGTCAATAAATGACCCGCCGAGGTTGATATGCCATAAAAACAAAACAACCAACCAAACCAACATCCCGAAAATACATTCATATTACTGCACATCACTGTAAACAACCTAATCTGAGAAAAAAATAGAAATCGATTACACCCTGTCACTCCAGTGGGTCTAAAACTGGCTATATGGTGAAAGAAAGGAAACAAAAGCAGTTGCTTCAATTAATTTGTACAAGGGTGTAATTATTTTCAGTAGCGGTAAGCATAGATGGTTCCGCCTCTTATAATTTCAAATTTCTCCTGCCTTTTTCCTCCGTTTTTACGCGATCATTTCCAGTGCTCTGATAACGACCGGTACAACAGTCACCATCATGATTCATAACTTACTCAGCTCTCTGGCCAAGTTGAAGAGTGAAGTTGTACAATATGCTCTGCAACCTGAATTTTTTTTTGCTTTGTTTTCATATTACCATAGATTAAACACGTTAGCTGATGAATATAGTTTCTTTTATTAAATTCTATAAAAATTAATTAGGAAGGGTCAAGGTTACGATGTAAATCCATTGTAAATTAATACCTCCCTACGGAAGCCCAAACAAAATGTGCTCATACCCCGTGGTTTGTTAAAATGTAATTTATTTTTAATTTCTAATCTTTCTGGCGTAATGGATATCGCCTCGGAATAAGAAATTGGGAGCCAAGTTTGAATTCCAGTCGAGTTCGTTGTATTCAGTTACGCGCAAATACTCTTGGGAAAGGCATAAATTTTTTTTTTTTTTTTTTATAAGCGTTTCACCCCGAGCAAGGCATGTCACTACCACTACTGTGCAGGGGGCTACGTAGAGTGGAGAAAGGCTGGTTAAATATAGGAAATAACAGAGGGTGGGTGATAGACGGGTGAGGATACCGAGAATGAGGGTTGGGTAGATGAGAGTGTTGTGAGAATAGTTGGGAGTTAGTGTGATAGGAGGTGTCTATTGACCCTACATTTAAACACCTGGAGATTGTAACTGTCGGGACAGCAGACTTGTGGAAGGGAGTTCCACAGGCGGGAAGCGCGAGAAAAGAAGCTGTTGGAGTAGAATTTACGGTTACATCTTATTTGTTTAACTGTAAAAGGGTGGGACCTCCATCTATTTTTCCCTCAGCTATGTATCAATTAGTCGAATAGACAAGACATTGCTGACCCGAGCGGCCACCAGTCAATTTGATTTTTGGGATATTCACCTCTGAAGCACCACCGGCAAAGGTATAAATCTATATATTCTCCCCCATCAATGGATAAAAAGTCGGCGAGAAACGACCCTCTAGCTCCGAAAAGCTACCAGTCAATTTGATTTTTCGCATACTCCTTTCTGAAGTGCCACTGGGAAAGGCGTAAATCCATTTATTTCATCCCCCAGCTATGGATCAAATAGTCGAGTAGACTGGTCACTGCAGCCTCAACTAGTTAATTTGGTTTTTTCTCATATTACCCCCAGAAATACCACTGAGAAAGGCAAGACTCCATATATTCTCACACCAGTCGAACCCTCCAGCTGCGAATGGCCACCAGTCAATGGCCACCAGTCAATGGCCACCAGTCAATTTGATTTTTCGCACACTCCTCTCTGAAGTGCCACTGGGAAAGGCATAAATCCATTTATTTCATCCCCCCAGCTATGGATCAAATAGTCGGGTAGACTGGTCACTGCGGCCTCAACTAGTTAATTTGTTTTTTTCTCATATTACCCCCAGAAATACCACTGAGAAAGGCATGACTCCATATATTCTCACACCAGTCGAACCCTCCAGCCGCGAATGGCCACCAGTCAATTTGATTTTTCGGATATTCCTCTCTGAAGTACCACTGGGAAAAAGCATAAATCCATCTAGTCACCCACCCATCAGCAGTGGATCCGCCCGAGCACCCATTAGTCAATTTTATTTTTCTCATATTACCCTCAGAAGCACCACTAGGAAAAACAGAAATACATTTATTCTCCCCTCACCTATAAATCGAATATTCTGGTAGACCAGGCCGTCCAGACTCGAGCAGCCTCCAGTAAATTTGATTTTTCGCATATTCCCTCTAAAGTAGCACTGTGAAAGGCATAAATCGGTTTATTTCTCCTCGAATCCATTTATTCTACCCCGTGTGTATTAAATAGTTGGGTAGAAGGAACCCTCCAGTACCGAGCGGCCACCAGTCAATTTGATTTTTCAGATATTTCCCTCTGAAGCGCTACTGTGAAAGCCATGATTCCGTCTATTCTCCCCAGCTATACCTCAGAAGATCGGATACATCGAAGCCTCTTGTCCAGGGTGGCCACCAGTCAATTTGATTTTTCAGATATTTCCCTCTGAAGCGCTACTGTGAAAGCCATGATTCCGTCTATTCTCCCCAGCTATACCTCAGAAGATCGGATACATCGAAGCCTCTTGTCCAGGGTGGCCACCAGTCAATTTGATTTTTCAGATATTTCCCTCTGAAGCGCTACTGTGAAAGCCATGATTCCGTCTATTCTCCCCAGCTATACCTCAGAAGATCGGATACATCGAAGCCTCTTGTCCAGGGTGGCCACCAGTCAATTTGATTTTTCAGATATTTCCCTCTGAAGCACTACTGTGAAAGCCATGATTTCGTCTATTCTCCCCAGCTATACCTCAGAAGATCGGATACATCGAAGCCTCTTGTCCAGGGTGGCCACCAGTCAATTTGATTTTTCGGATATCCTTTCTGAATCACCATCGGAAAAGGTATAAAACTATCTGTTCTCCTCCAGCTATCAATCAAACAGTTTGGTAGAACGGATCCTCCAGCCCCGAGCGACAACCAATCAATTTGATTTTTCTCATATTGCTCTTCGAAGCACCCAGCTATGGATCAAATAGTCGGATACACTAGACCTTCCAGCTCCGAGTGGCCAGCAGTCAATTTAATTTTCCTCATATTGTCCTCTGAATCACTACTGAGAAATGCATGAACTATTCATTTTCCCCCCGGTATAGATCAGATAGCCGGGTAGACTTGACCGTGCTACCCCGAGCGGCCACTTGTCAATTTGATTCTTCTCAGAAGCTACCCTCAGAAGCACCATTGGGAAAGGTACAAATAAATCTATTTTCCCTCCAGGTATGGATCAAATAGACTTGTAGACCGGACCAATGCGCCACGTGTGGCCACCAGTCAATTCGCTTTTTCGTGTGATTTCAGATAGTTAACTTTCATTATCTTGGCTGGATTCTGCGTATATATCATTTACTTGTATGAGAAAAACGCGGAAAACACTCCTATAGCCGAAGTGTTTGATGGTTACCAACCTTTGATCACGGAAAACTATCTGATGTTACCAATTTGATCACGGAAAACTATCTGATGTTACCAATTTGATCACGGAAAACTATCTGATGTTACCAATTTGATCACGGAAAACTATCTGATGTTACCAATTTGATCACGGAAAACTATCTGATGTTACCAATTTGATCACGGAAAACTATCTGATGTTACCAATTTGATCACGGAAAACTATCTGATGTTACCAATTTGATCACGGAAAACTATCTGATGTTACCAATTTGATCACGGAAAACTATCTGATGTTACCAATTTGATCACGGAAAACTATCTGATGTTACCAATTTGATCACGGAAAACTATCTGATGTTACCAATTTGATCACGGAAAACTATCTGATGTTACCAATTTGATCACGGAAAACTATCTGATGTTACCAATTTGATCACGGAAAGCTATCTTGATATTTGAACTTTACTATATCAAGATGATTTTTTTAAATAATATCACCGCGAGCAAGGCGGTAACGCCACTGATGTGCAAGGGGCTACATAAGAGTGAAGAGATTGGAAAAGAGAAAACCGGAAACCGCGTTCTAAACAGGAAACAAAGGATGAGCCTCTTCACCTGTTCAATAGATGTGGGTGGAGTGTAAACCGGGCGATAGTTTAGTCTATCTACTCCAATTGAAAAAAAAAAGTGTGAAGATTAGAAAAGAGAAAACCGGAAAGCGCATCCTAAACAGGAAACAAGGGATGAGCCTCTTCACCTGTTCAATAAATGTGGGTGGAGTGTGAACCGGGCGATAGTTTAGTCTATCTACTCCAATCTTGTCGTGACCATATTGGTATTGGTAGTCTTCGGCTATAAGAGTGGTCCTCCTGATGGCAAAAGTGATACAGTTCCAGTTTCTGTCAATGGACGTGCATATTTTCCTTCTTATCGATTCTTCTGGCCTTATTTTGAACCACTAATAAAAGCGATGTGGTGCAGTGAATATCGACTCAGAACGACAAATCGGGGTGCCGAGTTCGAATTCCAGTTTAATTCTTTGCATTCACTTACGCGCAAATACCCTTGGCAAAGGTATTAACCCGTCTCTTCCCTCCCGTTATGGGTTAAATAACAGGACAGATTGGGTTCTATAGTCTTGGTTTGCAAGCAGTCTATCGCAGAAAGCAACGGCAACCTACTGCGGGATAATCTTCTGCCCAATCAGTCATATCTCTTTCGAGACATGATCGCCCAAGCGTGTATCACGCATGGCATCTAACTGACTGACTGAATATAATAGTTGGAATCATGATTAAGGCTTCTACTGGTCATAAAGTGAGGGATCGGTTTTCTATTGTTTGAAGTAATAAACTGATCCTCCACTAATTATGACATAATAATATAATACAGCTCTTCTCTCTCTAGATATGAGTCAAATAAGAGGACAGATTGAGTTATATAGCCTTGGCTGGCAACCAGTCTACAGCAGAAAGCAATGGCGACCCACTGCTGAATAATCTTCTGCCCAGTCAGCCATGTCTCTTTCGAGATATGATCGCCCAAAGCGTGTATCTCGTATGGCACTTAACTGACTGACTAAATATAACAGTTGGAATCATGATTAAGGCTTCTGCTGGTCATAAAGTGGGGGGGGGGGTCGGTTTTCTATTGTTATGAAGTAATAAACTGATCCCCCACTAATTACTACGTAATAGTATAATACATCTCTTCTCTCTTTATCTTTGATTCAAATAACAGGACAGATTTTGTTCTATAGCCTTGGCTGGCAACCAGTCTACCGCAGAATGCAATGGCAACCTACTGCGGGATAATCTTCTGCCCAGTCAGTAATGTCTCTTTTGAGACATGATCGCCCAAGCTTGTTTCACGTATGGCACTTAACTGACTGATTAAGAGCGGACTCGTTTACTAGTTTAAGTTTACAGTGCCACGCAAAAGTTTACAACACATAAAAATGTTTTTTTTTTTGTGTTTTTTTTTTTTTTTTTTTGTTATTTCTAATACAGTTACACCAATTAAACTGTAGCGGATAATAAATTAATTAAAATCAACTCTCTTCTTCACTTTTACAAAATTCCCAACGATGTGTGAAATCCTGATTTTCCCAAATAGAAAAAGGATTGACCATGTACTTAACGAAAAAGTCGAAACCCGATTTCGCAAGTAGGTGTTAAAATGATTTTTGACCAATGGGAGCGACTTGTAAGACTTGGAAGGACTTAACGATCCAGTGCGAAATTCAAAAGGACATATAAAGGACTTCACCAGCGTCAGACAGACACAGATGTGAGCTGAGAGCCGAAACAACTAACATGTAACGGCAACTTCAAATCAACCCGGAGAGAAGGTCAGGTCGCACCTTGTTCTCTTTCTCCTTATCACTCTCAACAATTACTGCTACAAACATTTTGTACCAACTCTTGATACCTTAACTTTCTCAATGCACATCAACTCCTACAACTTATGTAGTCTTTCCATTTAATAAATTTCTATTTTAAAATGCAAAATGTATATTTTATTCTTCTTACGCTATTCCACACAATTCCACATATTCCAACCTGCCGACAACCAACCTTCTGATGATGAAAAACCTGATGATTACAACTCTGCATAAATCCTGAAAGCTGTAGGGAGTTCGGTTAAGTCTGACACAAGGCCGAATTAAAGAAAAATTAACCATCTCCCTACGGCTTCAAAACTTTCACCGCTCGTAAAGCATATATTTAGATATTCAATCAAACAATCAAATTTTTTAAAAGCTTAAAAAACAGTACCTCATGAAGAAAAATCGATATTTAGTAACTCAAAAGCTTACAACACATTTTTTTTTTATTTACAACTGCTTTTATATAAAAGTGTTAAAATTTTGTTAGAATGTTCCAAATTAGGATAGGGTTATTTTTCGGAACGCTTCAGATTAATTTTATGATTACTTTTAAGAATGACTAGCAGTATAGCCCGGCGTTACCCGGGTTTAATGAAAGCTTTAAAACTAATCCATGGTCCTGGAGCTCAGACTCTTTGGACGTTGGCACAAAAGACTAAAAGCAATAGTTGTTTCCAGTTAAAGCGAAACCGTAGACTGAAAAAAAATGAACGGATGTAAGTCAAATATTGATTTCCTGCTATCGATTTATATATATTATCGATTTTCTGCACTATTGTAAGAACTGCAACCTTGAAACTTCTGAATATCGTTTCTTATGTCTTGTCTATGAGTGTATCAAATTTGATTAAAATCGGACCACTCCTTCTAGAACCTGATTTTTTTGATAATCGATTATCGATATTTATCGGAGGTACCTCGACACAAAACCTAGCTAAGAACACTCGCAGACGCTTATAGTACAGCTATGTAAGTTTTCAAGAAAATCGGTTCAGCCGTTTCGAAGTTTATAGGTAACACACACACACACACACACACACACACACACACACACACACACACACACACACACACAAAGTTCCATTTCTAAATAAGTTTAGATTGGTTTTTCTTCCAGGGATAGTTTTGTTGATTATTTTAAAAATCTGATTGTTTGACTAAAAGCTTAAACATACGTATTATTAGCAGTAAAATTTGAATTGATCTGTATTAGAAATTCCTAAAGAAACATTTTTTGTAATGTGTTGTAAACTTTTACGTTGCACTGTACCTTCGTGCAACTATGTCCATTGCGAGTGAGACCGGTAGTTAGCAAACCTGTAACATGAAAAATAAGACCTATAAAAGGACAGAAGAATTTTTACGAGCCATCGAACAGCTAACTACGTATGGTGTCTCAATAAAATCACCGTGGAGAAGGCAACGGGAAATCAGTCTACTATCAATCCCAGGAAAGTTCATAACCGTCGACAGAAGAAAACACCGCATTTTTTACTTAACGAACTCATGTTAATCGATGGCAGAACAGGGTTTAGAAGACAAAATTTGCTGAAAGTAACAAAGTACAGGAAATTGAGGAGATCTAAGATCATCAATGTCCTGATGGGAAATGGTAAATAGAAGAAGAAGAACCATGTTCATTTTTTATCTTTATTTTAGAGTTTTCGCTTATTTTATTTTATTTTATTTATTATTTATTTATTTTTATTTATTTATTTATTTTTTGCTTTTGTTTTGTTGTTTCCTGCTTCCTGATTTCTTTCTTCTGTTCATTGGAGTGCAATGTTTGGCTCTTACTTATGAGTTGTTTTTCTTTACTTTGTCGTACGTCTTCTTCGAGTCTCATGATTGCAGAATCAGCACAATCTCCGAAGCCGACTTCTCCCATTTCATCTTTTAGCCTACAACCTGTTGACATATTATTCGCGGCTAGATACACCGGTTCTAACCACTTCATTTCTGTTTCAACAAAACTACGTCTTATTCTCTTCCATCAACATTTAGCAAATATGTGACAAAGTAAATTTTGTGCAGCTCAAGAGATTGAAAACTAATAGTCTATAGGGTAAAGGTTAGGGCTAGGGTTAAAGAAAGATAGTCTATAACAGTGGTTCTCAACCGGGATGCATATGGACCCTGGGGATCCAAGTAACATTACCGGGGGTCCACACCAAAAACAAAAGAGCAAATTGTGGCCCATAGAGCAATTTCACTTCGGAACGGTTGTATAAATGAGAATTGGAATTACTATCGTAAACTGTACCATACTAAAATACTAACAATAGAAAAACAACTCTAAATCTAGCAAAAAAAAAAACAAAAAAAAAAACAGATCAAGCGATGCAAGTTAGCATGATATATCTAAACTTATTTATAAATGAAACTTTGTCTGTGTGTGTGTGTGTGCGTGTATGTGTGTGTGTATCCGTTACCTATAGACTCCGAAACGGCTGAACCGATTTCTTGAAAATTTACACAGTTGTACTATAAGCATCTGCGAGTGTTCTTAGCTAGATTTTGTGTCGAGGTACCCCCGATAAATATCGAAAATCGATAATCGAAAAAATCGGGTTATAGAAAGAGTGGTCCGATTTTAATCAAATTTGATACACTCATAGACAAAGACATAAGAAACGATATTCAGAAGTTTCAAGGTTGCAGTTCTTACAATAGTGCAGAAAATTTGATATCGATACCAGGAAATGGAAATTTGACTTACATCCATTCATTTTTCTGTCAGTCTACGGTTTCGCCTTAACTGGAAACAACTATTGCTTTTTAGTCTTTCGTGCCAACGTCCAAAGAGTCTGAGCTCCTGGACCATGGATTAGTTTTAAAGCTTTCATTACACCCGGGCAACGTCGGGCTAGCCTTTTCTATAAATACATTTATGGTCATTGTTTGAATAAGCTCTTCCCTATGGTACCAAGACTATATGGATTTAAGCGCAATACTAGACCAGTGTCGAGATCTCGTCAATTTAGGGTTGAGCTGAATAGATGTAACCGTAGGTTCTATGCTAGCAGTTTCTTTTCTTGCAATCCTCGATCGTGGAACTCATTTCTGGCTCCATGCCTTTCCAGACAACGTTAAGCTTCAAAAATTAAAATGCAATGTCAATCACTATCTACTGTCTTTCTAATAAAACTTTCCTCTTCACGATCATTATTAATGTTACTGTTTTTAATTCTTTCACACCCTCTAACGCCTTGTGTCTTAGTGGCTTTACTGCCTTGCTTGGGGTGATACTGATTTAAAATTAAAAAAAAATACAGTGTTCCTACAGAAAATAGATAACTGACTGCTAAGAATGTTATTTAACTGTGTTATGCAAGACAATTTTTCTTCACAGAATCTATGTTACATATCAATCGCTATCTGCTGTCCTCCTAATTACTCTTTTCTCTTCCTGCTCATTAGTAATGTTTATGTTCCACACCGTGGACCCCTTGTGTTTGAGTGGCTTTATTTCCTTGGATGATGTGATACCGATTTGAACAAAAAATTAAAAAAAATTAAAAAAGACAATGTTTCGCCCTTTATCTAGCCATAGAGACTTTTATGGCTCGACCACCGACCAGAACTATATAGACTTATAGAAATCTCTCTCTCTCTCTCTCTCTCTCTCTCTATATATATATATATATATATATATATATATATATATATATATTAGCAGTATAGCCCGGCGTTAGTCGGGTGTAATGAAAGCTTTAAAACTAATCCATGGTCCTGGAGCTCAGAATCTTTGGACGTTGGCATGAAAGACTAAAAAGCAATAGTTGTTCCCAGTTAAAGCGAAACAGTAGACTGAAAGAAAAATGAATGGATGCAAGTCAAATTTTGATTTCCTGGTATTGATATCAAATAATTTTTTTCGTCGTAAACTGAATTTTGAAGGCTAAATAAGTTCTCTGAATAAATGGTATCATGGTTGAGACTAAGAACGACAATTATACCTACTTTAAACCAAACCCGAAGCAAAAACTAAAATAAAAGGGCTGAAAAACTGATTTTCATCAGAGCCGGTAGGATATCAGGGTATCGTCCAATATCGAGTCAAATAAGTCAGCCAAGGATAGAACTGCAACCTTGAAACTTCTGAATATCATTTCTCATGTCTTTGTCTATGAGTGTATCAAATTTGATTAAAATCGGACCATTCTTTCTATGACCCGATTTTTTCGATTATCAATTTTCGATATTTATCGGGGATAACTCGACACAAAACATAGCTAAGAACACTCGCAGACACTTATAGTAAAACTGTGTAAATTTTCAAGAAATCGGTTCAGCCGTTTTGGAGTCTATAGGTAACGGACACACACACACACAGACACACAAAGTTCCATTTAAAAATAAGTTTATATATATATATATATATATAACGAAAATGGCATGTAGGTAAAATCCCCAAACAATAATATTAATCTCATTAATATTAAAATTGATCCTGGTAGAGGGATCTATGTAAATCGTATTATCTGTTTACAGAGCCAAATATGTATATTTTCAACTAAAACTCCGAAAATTAATGCCCTATCGCCATTTCAGCAAGGAAAAACTTCACTTCTTCAGCGACGTCATTCATTTATTATACAAATACTGTACAAAAAATTCATTTACCGGAAGTATACTCGAAAAGAAATTCATAGCCGGAAGTTTACATGAAAGAAGTAAAAAAATAAGATAATATCAGAAAATATCAGAAAGAAGAACGGGAGGGGTTTTAAAATTATTCTTTCTGATATCTATCTATATTAAGGTATTGTAGGGTTTCATACATTGACACCCCCCCCACACACACACACGCATGATCACTCGGCGTTCCACGTGATGACTGGTTCTCGCCAAAAACGATGCTAATAAAAACGGAAAACATCACGTGGTACACTAGTTAGGATTTCGTCCCGGGACATGTCTTCCTAACTCACGCAAACGCACGCGCACTAATTGCGTGTAGCAATTAGTGGCGCAAAATTTCTTTTACTTTTCTTCTCCTACATTAACACTATGCACATTAACTTTCATTCAAACAGGACTTTACATAAAATAACTTCCTATACATAATTCCACAATTTTTCCAACCTTCGTCAGTAGAAATCCACCGACTGCTACATTCGCATGTAAGTCTCTCTCTCTACTCAACGCACACACAGACACAGAACTTTGTCTTCTGTCTGACTTTCTTCATCAAGGATTTGAACTTTGAACTCATTACGAAAATCTTAACAATTGTTACAAACCTTTCTTTCAGCTAGGGTAAAAACTTCATACATCTTATTTTGTTTCTACGAACAGACGAAGGGGAATGACTCTTTCCTTTTCACTTTCTTATGCATGCTCTCTCAACCCCATGTAACCTTTGTCAATACATTGTTTTTCTGGTTACTTTCGCCTTATTTGTTCTTCCTTAAAACCTGCTTTAAATCATGACCTCATGTTACGTCGAGTCGACTCATAAACCTAAATTAGTAAGAGGACCCTTCGTCTACTACAGTATCTATTCTTTTGTTTGTAAGTATCAATATTCGAGTTAAAGAGTGGTCCATTGATTCGGGATATATTTAAATGATTTATTATGAGTTATTTTTTGTAGTGTACATAAAAAATATTTCTTAGAATTTGGCTGTTAAATAGAAGTTTATATTCATTGAATAGTCACACTTCAAAATAAAGCATATATTTACTATTTATATAATACAATACATAAATTTATCTATTAGTAAAAAAAATTAAAATCATTTTTTTTTTATTATTGAATAGTTATGGAGATTCACACACACACAAAAAATTAAGAGTAAAAGTTGCCCATCGATAAGAAGAACGTTAAGAACCACTGATTTAATCCACTAATCTTTTCACTCTTACGTAGCCCCCTGCACATCAGTGGCGTTACCGCCTTGCTCGAGGTGATATGATAAAAAAAAAAATTAGTGCATGGATGTCCAATTTTAGTTTTCAAAGTTTTATTTACAGTAAATTTATTTAAAAATAACTTTTCATTTTATTATGACAATTTTATATCAATTTTCAGTCAGTTAGTTAAGTGCCATACGTGATACACGCTTGGGCAATCATGTCTCGAAAGAGTCATGACTGACTGGGCAGAAGATTATCCCGCAGTAGGTTGCCATTGCTTTCTGCGGTAGACTAGTTGCCAGCCAAGGCTATAGAACCCAATCTGTCCTGTTATTTAAACCATAACTGGAGGGAATAGACGGATTAATACCTTTTCCAAGGGTATTTTCGCGTAAGTGAATGCAACGAATTCAAGTGGAATTCGAACTCGGCTCTCCGATTTCTTGTTCCGAGCCGATATCCACTGCGCCACAAACGCACATCCGCACCACAAACGCACATCAATTTTACTTTTTTTTTAATCTGTCAAAATTCATCTGTTTTATTTACAGTTTGTAACACTAAAGAGAAAAAAAGATGAGGAATTATCAGTATGTTTTAATTTATTCAAACTTTCATTTCGCACCTTGTTTATTACAGACAAAACGTTTCGGTCAAGTACCCTCTAACTGTTCTCAGGAATCTATTGTTTTGTCTGTAAGTATTTACATTAGAGTTAAATGAATGGTCCATTGATTTGGGATCGAGATAGTCCTGGATTTAGATTTAACCGTTAGGGTGTAGCGGATAAGAAATTAATTAAAATCAACCTTCTTCTTCACTTTTACAAAAATTCACAATGACGTGTGAAATCCTGGTTTTCCCAAATAGAAAAAAAGGATTGAACATGTGCTTAAAGAAAAAGTTGAACCCAGAATTCGCAAGTAGTTGTTGAAACGATTTTTGACCAATGGGAACGACTTACTAGACTTGAGGACTTCGCGAGCAAGTGCGAAAATCTGAATACTTTAAAAGGCCCCGGTCAGCGTCAAGACAGAGAGAGACAGATGGGAGCCGCGAGACGAACGAACTAAAATGTAACTTCAACTTCAAGCGACCCGGACATTGTCCTCCTTCTCTTTCTCCTTATCTATTTCAACAATTACTACTACGAACATTTTGTACGAACTCTACCCTTAACCTCTTAATAATGTTTCTAATTGCACATTAACTTCTACAACTCCTGTTATTCTTTCCTTTTAATAAATTTCTATTTTAACATTCAAAATGTATATTTCATTATTCCACTCTTCTACACTAATCCACACAATTCCACATATTCCAACCTGTCGACAACCACATTCTGATAATTCCTGATGATAATAATTCTGATAATTCTGATGACAATAATTCTGATAATTCTGATGACAATAATTCTGATAATTCTGATGACAATAATTCTGATAATTCTGATGACAATAATTCTGATAATTCTGATGATAATAATTCTGATAATTCTGATGATAATAATTCTGATAATTCTGATGACAATAATTCTGATAATTCTGATGATAATAATTCTGATAATTCTGATGACAATAATTCTGATAATTCTGATGATAATAATTCTGATAATTCTGATGATAATAATTCTGATAATTCTGATGATAATAATTCTGATAATTCTGATGATAATAATTCTGATAATTCTGATGACAATAATTCTGATAATTCTGATGATAATAATTCTGATAATTCTGATGATAATAATTCTGATAATTCTGATGACAATAATTCTGATAATTCTGATGATAATAATTCTGATAATTCTGATGACAATAATTCTGATAATTCTGATGATAATAATTCTGATAATTCTGATGATAATAATTCTGATAATTCTGATGACAATAATTCTGATAATTCTGATGATAATAATTCTGATAATTCTGATGACAATAATTCTGATAATTCTGATGATAATAATTCTGATAATTCTGATGATAATAATTCTGATAATTCTGATGATAATAATTCAGCATATATCCTGTAAGCGTGTAGGGAGTTCGGTTATGTCTGACACAAGGCCGAATTAAATAAACATTACCAGCTCCCTACGCTACAAGGGCAGGTTCATTTTGGAACCGTGGTATTGCACTCAATTTGAAAGTTGCGGTTTTATATGATAAATAATTACATCAAATATTTTTTCAAATCATTACCGTATTTTGAGGAAACTAGTTTAAAAATTAAATTTAGGTTAAACATCGGAGCATTAGAATTTAATTACGGTGATCAGTGAAAGTTTTAGAGCACAGCCTTATAAAATTTGGATGTGCGTTGTGGTACAGTAGATATTGGCTCGGAACGAGAAACCGGGGAGCCGAGTTCGAATTCCAGCTGAATCCATTGCGTTCACTTACGCACAAATATCCTTGAGAAAGGTAGTAATCCGTCTCTTCCCTCCAGTTATGGGTTAAATAGCAATAGCAGGACAGATTGGGCTCTATAGCCTTGGTCGGCAACCAGTCTACCGCAGAAAGCAATGGCAACCTACTGTGGGATAATCTTCTGCCCAGTCAGTCATGTCTCGAAAAAGACATGATCGCCCAAGCGTGTATCACGTATGGCACTTAACTGACTTATAAAATTTATAATTAAAATTATACATAAATGTAGTTAGTTGGTTTGAAATTAAAAGGGATAATAACTTCTTTAAGCAACAACTGTATATCTTCAACATGACCCAGAAAATATATTAATAGTCGACCAAAATAAAATTTCATTCTAAAATTTACAGCACAATGCGTTCGACTTACTTACAAAAATATTCTTTTTTTTACAATGTTTAAGTCAGATGAATTGAAAGTATGAGAAGAAGCTATAAAAATTGTCCATTAGATAAGTAAACATTTATTCATACTTAATTAGTTATGTAAACTTACAAGAAATGTATTGCCGGTCATGTACGTATATATATATATATATATATATATATATATATATATATATATCAGAGATTATATATCTGATATCATTTTGGCATTAGGGTAGGTCGATTTTAGAATCGTTGTATTCAATGGTGATTCAGAGGGGGAATATCCGAAAAATCAACATTTATGGACTCCTGGA